>OMPJ01042358.1:0-12543 GCA_900312935.1 Carapus acus
AGAATATTAAATATAATAATTTTAATATAAAAGATATATTTAAAAAACAAAATATTAAAAAGAAAAATCTCCTTATCGCCACGGCAGCAGTTGTACTGTCAATCTGACTGATTTTTACTGTATTATATTGACATAGCTGTAAATTGTGATCATCCTTGTAGCAAAGAAAACCACCACAACAAAGCTTTCGCCTTGTTTTTGCAGAAAAGCAGAGCCGACTGTTGTTGGGCTGGTTCGGTGTGTACTACACACACTCACACACACACACACACGCAGGTGAGCAGGGCAGCGCCGGCGTCTTCTCCTCCTCTGTAATTTCTCCCGTAAACATACAGCGTCTCGGATTAACAGGGCGGCTGCCGCAATCCTGCGAAAGCGGCGTGATTTATTTAGGCAGTATGGAAACTTTCTCAAGGTCACGTAAGTTATCAAACGGAGAAAGAGAGAGAGAGAGAGAAGGAAAGGAGAGGAAAGGAAGCCGCAGAGGGGCGAGTTAGGGGTGTGTTTCAGCTAAAACCGGGGCCTGCTGTTGATTGGGCGCCCTGTGATCACTCGGACAGCTCGGGGAGGGCTGAGATTCTCGGCTGTCATCATCACTCATGCATGCGCGGCTCCTGCTGAAACAGGCCTGATCTCCGCGCAGGGCCGGAATGAAAGAGCCGCGTGAATATCTGTTTTCTAATATTGACGACCTTCACACTGGAGAGGCGCCGCCGCCGCGGCTGGAACGTGTTTGTCTTCCAAATGAGATGCGGAGCTGCTGTAAACCGCTGGCAGGCTGTGTGTGTGTGTGTGTGTGTGTGTGTGTGTGTGTGTGTGTGAGTGTGTGAGTGTGTGTGTGAGCTCACCTTCTCTTTATTCTGTTGCTCCCCAGCTGGTAGTAGACAGATTAGAGTAGACACAGGTAAAATGAGGTTAGATAAGATAAGGGAAGATGTGTTAAGATAAGATCGTATAGGATAGGATACTTTGTGGAGATAAGACCGAAAATACTGGTAAGATACAAAATAAGATGGGATAAGATGTGTTGCGGTAAGGTAAGATACTTTATCTTAATCCTATTTCTTAACTTTGTCAGGAGCTGAGATTCAATGATTAGATGTAAGATAAGATAAGATAAAGATAGATAAATATAAAGGTAAGATTCAGATAAAGGTAAGACCTACTGCTTGAGGAAAAAACAAGGAACATTCAGATAAGATGGGAAAAGAAATTAAGAGAGAAGATAAGATAAGAGAAGATGCATTAGTATGGTGTAATATACAATATAAGAGAAAAAATAAGGTAATGCTTGACAATAAGATTAGACAAGATGATAATAAGAAAGATGAGAAAGATGATAATAACAGACCAAATGATAAGATAAGACTACAATACTACAGCAGAGATTATTTATTTATGATAAGGGTAAGATAAGGAATTGAAACATCCCAAAAAATTTGACTACTAAATGATACCTGAGAAACAACCAAAGTTTTAATATGTAAGACTAACATGGAAACACAGCAGAGAAGCAGAGAAATGGGGACCAAAAGTGGCCACACACACTCCCTTTTGTGCCCACACACACTCAGCACGGGGTCACACACAAAGAGTAGGCGTGGCACCTGCCGGGCCTCCTGCTGAGTCTCCGATCCTGAGTGCCGAAATGGAGCTTTGCCGCATCGGGCTGGCAAAGCAAACGGGAAACTTCGCCTCTCTCGCCAGGTTCTGGGTCGCGACCTGCACACCTCACGCTGTAACGACTCAGCAACGAGCCAGCGGCGCCGGTCGACACGACCAGGAGAGGAAACGGAGGCCCGGCCCGGCCCCGGAACACCCAATTTTCCCTCCCCGTCCCTCCTCCGTCTTTCCACTTTCCCCGACTCTGGCAGAGGGGCGGCCGCAGCTGGCCAAACTTTTCACAAGCAAACCTCCATTTAATTCACTGGGCGGAGCGGGAGCCAAGAGGAAAATGGCGCGGAGGCCGGCGCCGCTTTAACTTTGGCTCGGCCCGGCAGCCAGAATCGATGGAGATGGGCCGCTTGACAGCCAATTACACACCGAAATCCCAGCCGGCGGGCCGGCCAGCACCTGGGAATGATGTGCGGATTTGTCAGCTTTTGACACATTACACACATGTAGAATGAGGCCAAATGAGGCCAAAATGGCGCCCGACGCCCTCCAACCCACCCCCACCAAAAAAATCCGAAGCGGTATTCCGCAGGACAACTTTTTCTCCTCCATCAATTCCGCCCCACACCATCCGAAAGCGACACCGGCATCGGCGTTTGACAGATGGCTGGAATCATCCCGAACAATTGACATCATTTGTCAACTAATACGAGATCTGGCAACGAGGACGGCGTTTCCAGAGCAACCGGCCGGGGCGAGCGGCGAAAATGCAAAAGCGCTTTCACGCGCGGATGAATGAAAACACCAGATCCCCACAATGAGAGGAGGAGACGCCGAGGAGCAGAGGGATGGAGAGAGGGAGGAAGGAGGGAGGGAGCGGTGGCGGTGGCGGCTGGGCGTTATTTACAGAGGTTTAATTACACCATTCGGGGGGCCCGCTAACGGCTTCGCGGGGCGAGTTACAGGCGGCAGCGGCGGCGGCGGCTCCTCTGGGCGAAAGTATCGATCGCCGCGTATGCAGAGACAACGATAAACGGACAGCAGGGATCCTGATTTGTATTCCAATATTCCGGGTTTTCATGCCCGCAGCGGCCGGCGAGGAGGTCCTCACATCTGTCACCGCAAAGTTCGATAGCGGCGCGAGGAGGAGGCAGCCGCTAGTAGGAACTAGCTGGTCCAAGCCGACGGCTAACGACCGCAAAGTTTGCTAATGGACGGTTTGACTCGTCCTCCGTCCAGTCAAAGACGGAACCCGTCTCGACCTCGGGAGACGAAGAGCGGAGTCGTCTTAACCTCGCCACGTTACCCATCAGTCACCTGGGCGCGGCCGCTCGCCCTAATATGGGCGTTTAGCTTATCGCTTCCGCCGCTGGACGCCGGCCACCTCATTACTATTGTTAGCGGAGCGGTGCCAGCCGCGTCGCTCATCCGGCCGTGGGAGAGGGGGAGGGGCCTAATGATGGCCGCGGCATCAGAGGTTAAGGATTTTTAATTTTAGCACAGGTCCTCCATTTGAGAAATATGGGAGTCAGCGGCTGTAAATCAGGTTTAGATGTCCGCGTTTTAATTACCGCCATTAAATAAAATAGCGTTTAGTTCCTTTTCCATCAAATGGTAATGGCGACGATCCTCCGCCTTATTTTTCACCACAGTCTCGCAGACAGAGAGAGAGAGAGAATATTTACGGGCGCCCAGACTTCTGCCGCCGCACTTTAGATGGGCACACATAGGAATGTTCATCCGTCTATCTGTTCATCCATCCATCCATCTAGCAGCATCATCTACCTTCCTTCGTCCGTCCTTCCCTCCATCTCTATTCATCCATCCATTCAATATCCATCCATCCATCATCCATCCATTTGTCTGTCAGTCCATCCATCCAACATCCACCCATCATCCATCCATCATCCATCTATTTGTCTGTCTGTCGGTTCATCCATCCATCCATTCATCCTTCCAACATCCATCCATCCATCTGTTTATCCAACCATCCATCATCCATCCATTTATCTGTCTGTCTGTCCGTCCATCCATCCATTCATCCTTTCAGCATCCGTCCATCTGTTTGTCTGTCATCCATCCACCCACCCATCCATCCACCATCCATCCATTTGTCTGTCCGTCTATCCATCCATCATTCCTTCATCCATCCATCCATCCACCCATCCATCCAACTTCCATCCATCCATCATCCATCCATCCAACTATCACCATCCCTCCATTCGTCCATTCATCCATCCATCCGTCCATCCATCCATGCTTTGACACAATGAGAAGCTATAGTGATTAACACTTACTGACTGTGTTGTGTTGTGTTGTGTTGTTGTGTTGTGTTTTGCGCTTACTTGCGACCTTCAGCATCCCGACAGGCATCTGTAAACAAAAAATAACAATGCTAATAATAATAATAATAGTAATGGCGCCACTGACTCTCAATGTCGCCAAGTTCACTTCTACCATAATTTCTTTATGACTAAAAGCGTCACTGCAACTTTCGATTTACAGTAGTTTTATATCTATTGATGATAGCAGACTTTAGAATATAATAAAATTTAAATTTTACTTTCATTCCTTTTCATTTCGTTTTGTGTCTACAACACAAGACCTGCCAGCAACGCATGACAATAACAACATGTGACACTCAGGATAAACAAACAACAAGTGCTGCACGGCCTTCACATTCATGCTGGTTGTCAGTTTATATTTATCCTCTCCTCCTATTATCTACTCATCCTTTCTGTATCGTCTCCTTTATGTTTCCGCTCAATAGGAAATATTGGACCTGCATTGTCCGTCTGGGATGATAAACGTTTTTCTTCTTTGTGTCTTTTTCTGTTTTTTTTTCTCATCCAGGAGCGTTTGTGCGTCTTTTGTCCTCGTCGGGAATGAAGATGATGCTGCACAAAGTGAGCACAAGGTAAGTACACACTCACGCAAACACACATACACACACACACTCTGTCTGCTGTGTCTTCCACGGGTCCGATTTGCTTTTTCTTTTTTTTTTTCTTATTGTCCGTTTCCCAACTCCCACTCGCCGACCGCCGCTCCGCCGTCGCACTGCAGATCCAGCGAGCGGCGCCACTCCAGCTGCAGAGGGAGTCTCCAGGCGTGCGGGGTGATGTAATCTAAAAGTCGAGAGGTTTATAGGCCCGGTTGTTTACATCCCAGCCAGGGCCGATGCGTTTATGGCGCCACAGTCGGCACTACGTCATACGGGGCGCGGTGACAGGCGGAGCTAATGGGACGCCGCCTATTACGGCCCATCAGAACCGGCCGGCTGCGCGGCCGCATTACACATTCATTACACCGCTAATCCCACAACTTTGGGCCTGGGCGGCCGTGTAAACACGTCAAACAACCCCAAACGTGGTCTGCGCCGCCATTTTTGTTGTTGTCCCCCCCACTCCACGCACACAAACTCTCTCAATATGTTGTCTTGGCGAGAGGTAATAACTGAAAATGGCCCCGCAGGTTACAAGCTGCCGCCGCCGCTGATTTTTAAGAGAAGCGTTTCCCGCCTTATCACGTTGAGAGCCTGTAAAACGTGCGCGGCTCCGCCCGCCGCCGCCTCGGCCGCACGGCAGGCCGTGATTGTGGATTTGTGGATTACGAGACGTCAAGGACAGGTCGCGCCCGGCTCACTTGTTTGTTTGGAGATCAAATTGTCCGACACGCTACGGGACAGCGCCGCCGCCAACGCTAATCCGACGTCGGGGCACGCAGCCGACAGACCCGACCAGCGCCGTCCTGCGCTCGATGTCTTTGTTGGAGCTCAATAATGGCGCTCGGAGGTGTTTGCTGTCGGATATCAGCCGCTTTGAGGGCTTGTTTATGTTTTTTGATGTCTGTGTTTGCGGCTCTGTTGCACCTTTTTCCTTCTTTTCTTTGCTTTGGCTACTCGGGAGTGTGTGTCGGCCTCATTATGTGGTGATGTGCCAATGTTTTCCCAGCGTCTGGGCTGGATTTATACGAATACACACACACACTTGCACACTCGCAAACGCACACACTCAGTATGAGATTACTGTAGTATGAGGTTAACCCTTAGATGCACATGTGGACTCAAAAACTTATTCTTCAAAATCTTTATTTATAAAAATTGCAATATATTCATATTCCAGGTATTCCTCATTAAACATGTTTGTGACATGAGACAATATTTTTCTTTATTTATATTTTCACTCATTTTGAGAAAATTCTCGATATTTTGAGAATTCAGATTAGGGTCAAAAATGACCCCAGGGGTTGTTATTCTTCTAAATCTTTATGAAGAAAAATTTTAATATATTCATATTCCAGGTATACCTCATCAAACATGTTTGTCACTTGAGGAAACATTTTTATTTATTTACATTTTCATTCATCTTGACAAAATTCTCAATATTTTCAGAATTAAAATTAGGGTCAAAAATGACCCCAGGGGTTGTTATTCTTCAAAATCTTTATAAAGAAAAATTTTAATATATTCATATTCCAGGTATTCCTCATTAACTTGTTTAGGACATGAGGCAATATTTTTCTTTATTTATGTTTTCACTCACTTTGAGAAAATTCTCAATTTTTGCCAATTCTAATTGGGGTCAAAAATAACCCCATTTGTGGAAGAGTGTTTTGCATCCAACGGTTAAGATAAGTTTTAATCATGCTGCTGATTGTTTCATGTCAAAATGCCACTAAGGAACATCATGAACAGAAATAGAAAATCAATCTGAGTAAGGTGATGCGTCCACAGTTGGTTTAAAAGAGCATCTGTATAAAAATGTAGCTTCTGAAGCTTAATTACCAGCAGAGCATCTTCATCTGTGGATCTTTTGTTCCTCAGTGGGAGTCACAGAAAATAAAAGCCTCGGGGATTATTTCAGCATTTCTGATTCCGCCTCCCTCACAAATGCTACCTGGAGCAAATAATTTGGTTATTTCCACCAAAAGTTACTCGAGAAGTGGCAAACTTGGACTCTTTGGAAGAACGATTTGCATGTGCGGACGAACGGCGAGTAGAAAAAAAATCTCTCCGGGGCGGTGCGGTCAGGGTCGAGCGGTCCTTTCAGCGCGCCGCGCATCAACCGCCGCGCCGCAACAAGAGCGGCGTCTCAAAGGCGAGGAACCAAAATGAACTCCCACCTCCACCGCCCCCGCAGTCTCCTGCCCCCGGTGGAGAACTCAGGGCGCTGCGCCCGGCTCGGAGAACAAATCTGGGCTCGCCGCCTCATTTTGTGTGCCGCCGCTGAAACTTTTATTTGGCCTTCGGTCCAAAGTGAGCCGCCGCACGTTTGCTTGCTACTTTCCGCACCTGCTGCAGGAGAAAGTGAGGAGGGGAGAGAAAGAGAGAGAGAGAGAGGGAGAGAAAGAGGGAGAGAGAGAAGTAAATACGCAGCCTGACAGCTGCAGCGGCATAACAAATAAGTTTTTACGGTAAAATGTGAGAGCGTCAAGGGTAAATAAACAGGCAGGTAGATCGGCGCTTGGGCAAAAACAACACCAATTAGTCTCTGTCGTGTGAAGAAGCTTTATTCTGCCGCCTTGGCTTCCCCCTCGAGGAGATGCGGCGGAATTTTTACCGCAGTTTGCTGAGGAGCGTTTTATGACTTCTATTGAGGGTGGGGGGAATATTTCTGTTTACTTTATAAGATAAAACAAGTGGTGAACTGCAAAAACAAGAGTTACCTGGGGAGCGTCTTTATTGGATCAGTGTGAGGCGGAAACACCAAAGCTGCAGCAAAAAGAAAAGGGAAGAAAAGGAAGAAGAACAAGAGGAGATTCAAATAAAGACCAGAAATTTGTTTCTGGATGAAGTTTGACCTCAACTGGGAGGCTCAGGCCCCTAGATGGCCAGATTTACAGTGAGCCGCGCCCGGAACCGAGAGGAACTCCGCCGTTTTTGCGCCTGAAAAGTTCACATGGTGCCTTCAAGATCATCTGGTGGATTCGTCCCCGACTCCCCTCACAGAATCCGACTTTGTATGATTCCCCGGACCCGGCCGGGGCCACGAAAAGTCTCACCCCCTCCGTCGCTCCACACTTGACAAAAGACGGCTTGACATTCCTGCTCCTCGCTACCCGGCTGCACTTTCGGAGGAGTGCGTGTCTCTCTCTCTGCAGAGGCCCGGGATCAGGGCGCCGCTCAACATCCTGGCATTTAGCAGTTTGGAGAGTCCTTAAAACAGAGCAGATCAATCAGAGGGAACGCCGGCGGAATTCCGGATGAGATGCGGGGGAGCCGAGCCAAAGGAAGGCGGAACGTTTCACCGGCAGAGTTTTCAGAGGTCACGTGACCCCGAGACAGAGGCAAAAGTTACGCTCAGGGGTACAAATATCAACGACCAGAGGGTGTGTGTGTGTTTGTTTATGCCTCTGTGTGTGTGTGATGGAGTGCTTTAATAAGGTAAAGCCTCCTCTCACTTAGTGTCCAAACACTCCCGCTTAATGCTGCGGATTTGTCTCACTGCTGCTTTCCATCTTTTATTACCTCTGTTGTTCCGGCCTCCGCGCTCGCCCTCTCTCTCTCTCTCTCTCTCTCCCTCCCTCCCTCTTCTTCACTCTTTCTCTCTCTCTCTCTGTCTCCCTCGCTCGCCCTCTTCTCCCTCCTCCTAATGTATGGAGACCGATCCGAGACGCCATCTTGTCCTCCATCCAGGCCTGTAAGTAGGACTTTGCCGTATGTTTGCCCGTCTGTTTTCGTGTCCCGCCGCCCGCCTGTAATTACAAAAACACTCGTGGAAAACGCAGTTTGCCCCAAGAGTTTCCCACTCGACGGTGTGAGTGTGTGTGTGTGTCGGGTTGGCGATGCTGCGCCTCAGTAATAAGGAGGGAGTGAAGTGTTGCATCACTTCAGGCGGCTCCTCTTCCTCCTCACATGCTCGCAGGTGCCACTACAATTTCCCTGATTGTCGGCTCCCTCTCCCTACCTCCTTCCCTCCCCCCTCGTTCCCGCCCCTCCCTCGCGTTCGCCCCCTCGCGATTGGGGCGTCGTGGAATAGCGGTGGCGCCATGATCGGTGTCAGGGGCGTTCCGGCACTTTCCAGAGATGTTTTGTAATGTAGATGAGGAATGCCGCACACCCTGTGCCACTGTAAACAGACGGGGTGGAAAAGGAAAACAACAGGATCGACAGACAGAATATTATGGCGTTCGATGGTCCCTCCTCCTCTTCCTCCTCCTCTCCTGGCTCCCTCCAATGTGCATAATTATGTTTTTTTTCTTTACCCCTTGGATGCACAACCTATTTATACCTACAAACCTCCACGAGTGGGGTCATCTTTGATCCCAAGTAAAATTATTAAAATGTTGACAATTTTCTCAAAATGAATGAAAATATGAATAAAGAAAAATATTGCCATATGGTACATTCATGTTTAATGAGGAACACCTGGACTATGAATGTATTACAATTTTTCTTTATAAAGATTTTGAAGAATAGACACCCATCGAGCAATCTTTGACCCCAATTAAACCGCTCAAAATATTGAGAATTTTCTCAATATGAACAAAAATATAAATAAAGAAAAATATTGCCTCATGTCACAAACATGTTTGATAAAGAATACCTAGAATATGAATATATACAATTTTTCTTTGGAGAGATTTTGAAGAATAGATACCCATGGAGTGATCTTTGACCCCAATTAAAGTTCTCAAAATAGTGAAGATGTTCTCAAAATGAATAAAAACACAAATAAAGAAAAATATTGTCTCATGTTACAAACATGTTTAATGAGGAATTCCTGGAAGATGAATATAGTACTAATTTTCTTTACAAACATTTTGAAGAATAACAACCCTTGGGCTCATTTTTGACCCCAAATGTGCATCTAAGGTTTGAATACCTGTAACTACATCCTGTATCATTTCCTGAAGAAGAAACAATGTCACCGATGGTCGAGCCAATGAGAGAGAGGGTGCTGAGGGAAATCCCCCCGACGCGAAATGAAACATTGGCAGCGGTGACCAAAAGAAAACAAGGCGGCACAAAACACCGGCTCTAACGGCTTTATCGTGGTGAATAGCGACATTGAATTCTAATTGTTTACATTTCGAGCCAAATAGATCTCCCTCAATTCCGTTGGATGCAACACGCAGCCAAACGGACCAAACTCTGCGTTTACATTTTTTTGGCCGGTGCCAAATGCGTTATAGCTACAACACAGCTGTCATTTTGCCCTGAAATGTTATGAAATGTAATTTGGCTGTAACGATTTACACGTGGGTGCCTTCAAAGCAGCTGCAGCCACGTCTAATCACACCTGGACCATCGCCGGGCGGCGGAAAGCCTGCAAACCAGCCCGGCATTGATTGGATAATTGACGGCAGAGGTGCGTGATGATGAGAAAATTAGCGGGATAATAACCTCACGGCTCCGAGCAGACGCCGAAAACATTACAAGACCAAATTACGCCGCTCATCAAGGCCGATCGGCTGGAACTTTACCTGACATTATCTCAACTTTGGAGACGGGAGGGGCGGAATGGGGCCGCCCAGAGCACGTCACGGCCTCGCCGGCAGGGTCTCACATTAAGTGCCGGCGCAGTGACACGCGCGGCGGCGTGTCAGGAGCGGCGCGGCTGATGGAGCCATTATCTGTAACGCTAATTCGTCTTCACGCGACCTTCAGTGTGTCAGCGAAAAAACAGGAAGCCGCCCGGCGTCGCAGGCGAGGGGGTTAGGGAACGGCACGTGATTGAGCGGGCCTCTCAGCGCCATGATTAAACATCGGACGGCCCGGCAGCCGCCGTTTGATGAAGAATCTGTCATTCCTCTCATAAATCTTTCAGCACCGAGCGTGATGGACACGTGGAGCCGGGGGATGATGGTCAATTCAGAGCGATGCTGAATAGACCGTGATGATGGGGTGTGTGTGTGTGTGCGCTCTTGTGTGAGTGTGTGTTCTTCTCCTCTGTGATCCCTCTTGTCCCTTAACACTCCATGTACATGCTAACAATCAGCATTGGAAAAGTAGCTAAAAACGCACTACCCTAACCCTAACCAAATAGGGTTAGGGTTAGGGCAGTGTGTTTTTAGCTTTAGTCAAACACTCTTATGTGGTCCTGCCTGGAAGATGGAGGCTCATCTCGTGTGTGTGTGTTCCTCTCCTCCTCCTCTGTGATCCCTCTTTTCCCCAAAACACTCCGTCTACATGCTAACAACCGGCATTGCTAAATTAGCTAAAAACATTTTGGTCAATTGTCCCCATTGCAAACGCTCTGACGTGGTCCCGCCTGGAAGATGGAGGCTCATCTCGTGTGTGTGTGTGTGTGTGTGTGTGTGTGTGTGTGTGTGTGTGTGCGCGCGTTCTTCACCTCTCTGATCCCTCTTTTCCATACACACTCCGTCTACATGCCAACAAACATCATTGGAAAATTAGCTAAAAACATTTTGGTCAAATGCTCCCAATCCAAAAAAATTTGAATTAGCTTAACACGAACAACTCTAACCCTAACCAAATAGGGTTAGGGTTGGGGTTTGGTCAAATGTCCTCAATCAAACGCTCTGACGTGGTCTTGCCCAGAAGATGGAGGCTCATCTTTGCTCTCCCGAGCAGGGACGCGATGCTGAGATGGTTTCTTCCGTCTCACCGCGTCTAAGCTAACACGTTGTGACAGCTCGTTTCCCTCTCCTCCATCCTCGCGCCGCTCCATCGTAAGCTCAGCCCGTTAGCACTCGAGGCAGCGCCGACTCAGCACAAACCTCGTCCATCTCCAGCACGTCCAGGTCACGCATGTTCCAAACATGGAGAACATCTGGCCTCCATTTTCGCTTCATAGTTGCTGATGAAGGCTGACGGACCCTGGTCGTGTCCTGCCAGCAAGAGCTTGACAATTCCATCGTGATGGAGCGAGAACATGGCCGCCGCTCCGCCGCCGCTCCGCCGCAGCTCACCGGAGGTCGGTCGCCTCACCCGCATCTGCCGGCGTGGATCGATGAGGCGCCACCTCCCGCTTTGCAGCGCCAGTCGCGGAGTGTGTTTTTGCGATTTCAGACGTCAGGACAAAAGGTGGAATTTAGCCGTCCAGACGCCGCGGGTGCCGTGCAGATTGTGGTCTTTGCAGGAGATGACAGGAAGCGGAGCCAAGTCAGAACGTATCGATCGTCTCGGGAGTGTGTCGCCGACCTTCGGGCAAAACAAACTACAGGAGCGGCGGAGGACATCCAGCCTGCCAAACCGCATTCTGACCCACGCCGCACCGGCCGCCCAAATCAATATTTGCCCCCCGCTGGGAGCGCTAGCAGGGGCGCCGACAGGTTCTTTGTGATCTGAGGTTCCCCGTCAGTCTCGGGGGGCGTGGCTTCTCCGGATTGGTCGTCGAATGAGCAGCTGGCTGCCCCGAGGAGGGGTGAGAGGCTGAGTAGTGCCTTGCTCAGGGGCACGTCTTGGGGGCCGAGCCGGTCCAGGCTGTGTGACCTCCTCCTCCTCCTCCTCCTCAGTCGGGCTTCTGTTCTTCTCTCTGAGCTTGTCGGTTCTCTATTCAAAAGGAGAACTTGCGTCTGCTTTGGTTCCCCGCTCACCTCTAGGGGCACGATGAAGGACGCTTTGAGGTCGACGCGTCGGCCTTTATCTGAGGGAGGCCAGCGGGGGGGGCAAAGAGAGATCTCACCTGCCGCCGAGTGCGGAGGAGGTGAAGCTCCACACCTCCGTCGCGAAGCTGTCGTTCCTCGTCCTCGTCCCCGCGTCCCCTCGTCCTCCCACATCTCTGCTACTATTAGCGGATCTTCCCTCAGGGGCTGAGATCACAGAGCTCCGACTGGGTTCTTCCTCCTTCTCGTTTCAAAGCGAGTGCGCCTCACCAGGTCTGCCACCGGGGGCAGCAGAGAGCAGCGTGAAAGTTCTCTATCTCCTCTATTTCCCACCTTTCCAACCTCGTTCTCCCCAGGCACAGACTGGAAGCTGCTCCCTTCCATTTGAAAGGAAGCAGGACGGGGTTAAGTTCTGTG
>OMPJ01042359.1:0-13984 GCA_900312935.1 Carapus acus
GAGGAAGGGTGGGGTGGGGGGGCTCAGTGTTGTCTTTGTGTGTAGGAGGGAAGACGAGAAGAAAGGGGAGCAGCGATGGATCGGTAGAAAGCCGCAGAGACTCGCGGGCGGTGGTGTACTTGTCAGGCAAGCCTCCTCAGGCTCAGCAGGAGGTCTGAGGCTCAGTCCTGACAGAGACCAAAGTGGGGGACGCCTGTACGGGGACGTCCCCAATGTGTCAAGGCTCAGTCCCGTCCTCCTTCCCGCCTGTGAGCAGGGCGCCACGCTCTGCCACGTCCTGTCTGAGAAATCTGTGTCAAGCCAGTGTCTCCTCCGTTTCTCCTGAAGCGGCTGCGGGCTGGTGCCTGTTGTTCAGCGTGTTTTGCATTTCTAAGTGGGACGATGTGTAAATAGGGGGGGGAAAGTCCAACGTGAGAAGAGTTCTTTCACGCCGCAGTGCTACATTCCATTTGCCACTAATAACAACAAAGCTTTTTGCTGAGAGAACCCAGATAGCAAGTAAACAACAACACAAAGCGGCCGCTTTGCGATGTAGCATGGCTGTCGCCCCGTTTCAGAGCGGAGGGATTTTCTGGAACAGTCCCGACACAACTGCTGCCCTGCAGCGTTTTTGTCTGCGTGTCCCCGCTTGCAAAAGCTCCCCGAACGTTTTGGATTATTTGGCTAATCGACAGTGACTGATTTCCGATCCAAACCCGACTTTGACTCATTGCAGCACTAAATCGCTCGTTTAATCCAAAGGACAAATGTCCGTCCTTCACCTCTCCCGTCTCCGGTTTCAGTCCTCCGGCGGCGGCGGCGGACGCACGTGGGATAAAATGACAACTTTGATTTTCGAAGGACAAAGCCAAGGTGGGGATCGCAGTGGAGTATGGAGAGAGAGAGAGAGAGAGAGAGAAAGATGAGTAGGTGAGGATGGAGGAGGGGGAGAGGGCGGGGAGGTGAGGGGAAGAAGAAGGGGAGAGGGGAGAGAGGGAGGACGGAAACAGAGACGGTCACTGTGGGGAAAGGTCAGCGAAGACAGCGAGCAGTGTGGGAGAGACAGTGAGGGACAGAGGAGAGGTGGAGAAGTATGTCAACACTGTTACTGCTGGAAGTCCAGCAGTCCCACTGTCCCCTGGTCACACCATCTGGATGGGAGAGTGAAAGTGAGAGAACCCATGTTAGAGAGAGAGAGAGAGAGAGTGAGAGTGAGCAATGAGAGTTGCTGGTCAGATTTATTTTTTCAGCTCAAATCTCTCCCTGTCCAGCGTCTTTGAGAACAGCCCGCGAGCTCCGGGGTGTTCGTGGCTCGAGCTCGGCCTGTGACGAAAGACGAGAAAAAGGAAACAAAGGAGGAGACGCCGGGCCAACCGCCAAGACAGACAAATGACTCCAGGACAGAGGGGACTGGACCAGCGGGTCCAGAGGAAGCAAGGCATAGTCCACAGAGACTGAGGGAGAGACAAAAGAGAGAGACGGGGGACAGACTGGAGTGGGAGAGAGAGAGATGGACGTGACAGAGGGACAGGGGACAAAATGAGAAAGGAGAGACAGAGATAACGGGACTGGAAGAGGCAGAAAGAGAGGAGAAGAGCAAGTTCTCTTCTTCCGTCCTGTCCTGTCCTCCCTTTGCTTTCCCCCATTAATCCCATCAATGGTCTGATTGATGGTGGCCTACACACACACACACTCGCCCTCTCACTCTCTCTAACACTTGCACACACACACACGCACACACAGAATATTTAATGTCACCTGTGTTGTATGTGCAGCCTAGTTTAGCCGCGCATACATATTCATCGACTCACTGTGTTTGTGTGTGTGTGTGTGTGTGTGCGTTTGTGTGTGTCATCTGTCTATAAGTGCCTTGTCGATGTCCCCGGTTGATTCCCACCCCCCACCTTCCTCCTCCTCCTCCACTCCCGGGGTGCTAATCAGAGCGAGAGGAGGCAGGCGGCCCGCTTTGTAATTAGCGTGATAAATGTGACATCCGTCTCGGGTGCGACGGCGAGAGACGAGGTGAGCGAGTAGAAAGTGAGGCAGCGGAGACAGCGTCCCCGGCTGGGAAGCGAGCAGCAGCGTGTCGTGCCCGGCAGTCGCGGCGCTGCATTGTCAAAGGGAGGAGGCGGCAAATTTATTCCTCATGCCGCTGCTACTTCCTCAGAACTCCAATTAGACGAGCAGCCTCCGTCCTGTGTGGTGAAAAATGGTGGAGGACGGTGGACGTGAGGGACTCGGGGTCCTCTGTCTCACTCCCAATGTGTCTGTCTTGGGCGCGGTTGGGGAGATGGTCAAGCCGTCAACACAGGTGAGGCCAGCGGACATGTGGAGAAGCAAGGGAACGGGGGACAAAGAAAGAGGACGTCTGTGGATTGAGAGCTAAAAGATTGTGGATGTGAGCTGAGCAGCAGAGGACATATGGAGGCCAGAGGTTTGGAAATGGATGACAGAGAACCCTTTAGGGGTCGTGGAGAGGACGTGGAGAGGATAGAGGCGAACATGGGAAGGATGGAGACAACTTTGAGAAGATGTATTGTGAAGCACTTGTAGAGGGGACATAGAGGACATTAAGGAGAGACATAATCTCATCACTCATTGCGGAAATGAGCAGGTGAAAAGGAGGACATGCAGAGGACAGAAGTCAACATGGAGAGGACACGTGTAAGACGAGGAAATGAAGACAGGCCCGTAGAGGACATGCATTACACAAATGAAGACAAATGACTCTTATATTTATATAATTCAAATGTCGAGGAAATGTAGAGGACAACATTAAGTGGAGACATACTGTACTTCACCTGTGAAAGAATGTGGAGGACATAAGGGGGACAAATAGAGGACTGACGTGAATATGGTGAGGCCATGACGGGCTATCTGAAGGATACAGAGAGGGTACAGGAGGACATCTGGAGTACACGCAGAGGACACAATAAAGACAGAAAGGACTGGAGAGGACACGCATGTTCTCATCATCGCTCAACTCTGATAACATGGAAACATGGACTCACGATTGTCTCAGTGGCTTTAAAGCAGCCATGATCTCATTGCGGACCCAAACATCTGATTGGAGGTGGAGAGCGAGACGGGAAACTGCGAGGGAAGGACGGACAAACACACCGAAACAAAACAGGCCTCAGCAGCGTCAAGCTCCTATTCGTGCAGCCCCGCAGCTCGTGCGTGTGTGAGGGAGAGTTTTCCTGCCAGCTGCATGGAGATGAGCCCCACCGTGAATGGACACACACAGGAGGCGTCTCGCTCCGGGCCAGGAAGCTGTCCGGTCGGTGAGGCGTCTTCTTGGCGGCGTGAGGCCGCAGTGTCCCTTGTGTCGGCGTGACTCCTCCGGAATGACAACAACTGTGAGGACTCCATCTGCAGGACACGTCCCTCCTCTCTGCCCCGCTAAGTCCAACCGCCACGGATGCCTGCCGAGGAAAGGAAAAAAACTAAACCCGAGCTTTTATTTTGGAGGGCCGGCGTTGTGTGTTTGGACTGTAACAGCCCCCTCGACACCTGTTGGTGTGATTGTTGGTAAATGATGTCTCGGAGACAACGGACAAAGGCGGCGAGGGAGCGTTTGGAGGCTGCAGAGCAGGGAGACGTTCGGCTATCTGAAATGAAATCAGCCCGCACAGCTTGAAAGGGCACCGGTGGATGGAGAATGTGTGTGTGCGTGTGTGTATGTGCACGTGTGTGCACATGGGAAATATACCCCTGTGAGACAGATGTGATCAGTCTTCCAGGAGATCTGCAATAGCAATTAATATCACCGGAAATGATCGATAAAGGCCTTATATCTGAGCGGGAGATACTCGTGTGTGTACGCGCGCGCGTGTGTGTGACTGGTGTCGTTTATTATTTTATGATATTCCCTGGCTGAAGATGGAGGACCTGCTGTGGCAGCTCCCACCAGCTAAATTCAGTCTTTAAATGTGAGAGCAGGTTAGTGTTGTTTAGTAGCCCATAAATCCCTACTGCAGTGTGTGTGTGTGTGTGTGTATGTGTGTGCGCGTGTGTGTCCATGTGTGTAGCTCTGTGTGTATCTGTGTAAAAGGTGGCCCATGAAGGCTCAGGTGACCATGAGCACGCATGCAGCAGATTGCAGGAATACAAATTCCAAAAAATACACTTACATATGCTAATCGAGAGTGTGTGTATGTGTGTGAGTGAGTGTGTGTGAGAGAGAGCGAGAGAGGGAGCGTGTGTGGGCACAGTGGAAGAGATTATCGGCCCTGGAGTGTCAAAAGCAATGTGTGTGTGTGTGTGTGTGTGTGTGAGGGTGTGTATGTGAGGGTGTGTGTGTGTGAGAGAGATAGGGAAAGACACTGACATTTACTTGGTTGTTCTCCTCCAGGCTCTCACTGCCCCACATTCAAACTTGTCCAGGAAGAAAGAGCCAGAGGAGAGGGAGAGGCTTCTTCTAATTCGTCCTCCTCTTCCTCCCCTTCTTCCTCTTCCTCCTCCTCCACTGTGGTCTCACCTCGCCCCATGTCTCTCACTCTTCAGAAATTAATAACACCTCTGTTTGACCTCACCGTCAAGCTACACTGTCCACCTCTGTCCTGTGGTGTCACTGTCCCGACATTTGGACCGGAAAAGGTCATCGTCCGTCTTCCCGGTGTCCTCAAACGCCTCACACACTCATCACTTCTGCCACTTTTCTCTTTCTTCTTCTGCTACTTTCCACTCGCAGTTAAAAAAAAAATAAAAAAATTACGAATCGAAACGCGTCATGTAGAGAAGAGACGTTACAGAGCTGATTCACATTCAGGGAGCGTACGGGCTCCGAGCCATCGGCTGGTTATCGCCGGCAACACACACACATGCGCGCGCGCACACACACACACACACACGGCTCAGGGAAAGATGGCAGCACGTGTCATGGCGGTGACAGTCGAGCTCCCCCGCAGGAGGTGAAAAGCGAACGCTTAACGTAAACAGCCAGCCAGCAAGGCTAATCTGACGCTTCCTATAGCCTCACAGCACGAGTCTCTCTCTCTCTCACACACACACACTGACACACACACGCACGCTGAGCTTTTAACTCACACTCTCACTGGTGCCAAATGTGATTCATGTCACTGCAGGAGCTCCAGGCTCTCAGGCAACACAGTGTGTGTGTGTGTGTGTGTGTGAGTAACACACCCGTGGGTTCTGCCTGAGCAGGTAGTTTAATATTTACAGACGTGCAGGCAGCACCTCTCGCCCAACGCCTCGCAAACGTGGCCTGGCTCAGCGCTGCGATCGATACTGTCGCCCCCAAAAATGGGACGATGCTATCTGCCACCAGCAGGGGGCGGTGTGAAGAGGACGTTAAGAAATATAAGAAAAAAAATGAGGCTCATGTCACCGGATGGTGATGAATCAGCCGATCGTGTACACACGTACACACACACAAACACACACACACACAAATAAGTTGACGCGGCACCCGTGAAATGATTGGGCTGTAGTTATGTACATGTGTGTAATTTCATGGGCTGTAATCTATCAAGTGTTGAGCAGCGGTACAGCAGAGGTATGCAATGGCTGCTGTGTGCGTGTGTGTGTGTGCACGCGCGCGCGTGTGTGTGTGTCTGTCAAAGTGAGAGAGCGAGGGAGGGAGACGCTATTAAATTTGGCCCCGGTCGCTCCATACGTCAGTGTATAGGGAAGCGTTGGCAATTAAAGATGGCATAAATCAAGAGGGCGGCAGAGAGAGGGATAAAGGGAAGGAGGGAGCGAAGGAGAGAGAGAGAGAGAGAGAGAGTCGATCGGCAGCAAGAAAGAGAGAGAGAGTGAGAGAAAGAGAGAGAGATACCGAAACGTGAAATGTGGGATGAGAGGAACGGAGCGCAGGTGATAAAAGCCGTTTCAGATGCGCAGTCAGGTGGAAAGAATGAGGCGAATAAGAGGAGAGGGAGACAGACCAGCTCTGATTGAAAACACACACATGCGCGCGCGCGCACACACACGCTTCCCTCCTGCTTATTTATAGCTCCTAGCGTTGTTCCAACACATTCTGCACACACCCGCTTTGCTTGGCCCGTCCACTGATTGCGTGTTGGATGGCGCCGATGATAACGGCGCCCTGTTGTCTCCTGCCCGAGCTCCTTGACCTGGGCAGGAAGTAGCTGGGTGGCGTGCTGTGGGCATTTCCTGACGGCGGAGAGCTCCTCGAAACTTCACACTGCGGCTAGATTGGATTTGCTGATTAAAGACTTGAATAAAGTATGCACAATTCCAAAAGAGCTGATCGTCCCCACAAACATCTCGTCTATGAGAAACATGTGCCGCCATGCTGCAAGACGTCATATTTGATAAATGTAGACCAGCCATAAATCTCCTCTTCCCTCAAAGACTCAAAGATTGTGGCAGTGATTTATTCATTTTCCCAAAGAGAAGCGAGTTTTTAATCGCTGGTTTCTGGGTTTTCAACCAGAGCAAACCTCTGACTCACTCCCTGACACACACTACAACAAGCAAAACCACCCCCCAAACCCAAATCACGCACTTATTCCTCCACATTTCCCAGTATGCACCTCTCCCCCATGGTCCCCAGGAACCGCCCACAGCCGCCGTTTGGCTTTACAACACAGAAATTAATTATCGATCGCTTTTCTTCACAAAGACGTGAAAGTAGCAACTCAACCTTTTGGGCGCGTAAGTAAAGGTCAGCCGTGAATTCCATTCCACACACACACACACACACACACACACTGGTGCACCAGCTCACATGCACAGACACAGGTGTGTATATAAATAGAGCAGAGGTGGTTGGGTGTGAAGGACAAGTGAATTTGTAATGGAAGCTAAAGGACGAGTCTGCAGGGACACTGAGCTTCTATGTTTAGTTCTGGATATTGTAGTCCTGCTTTTAATTGTGGGTGCAGGTGTGTAATTGCTGCTGTGGCCGCGGCCTGACGAACCCATTATGGAGACCTGTGCGCCGTCCCTGTCCCCGTCCCCGAAACAAGAAGATTGGTTGGCTGAGTCTGGGAAGGTTTTAGGTCATGACATTGAAATTTTGACAGACGGGCCACGTCAGCACGAGGTGCAAACATATCTAACAAAAACAAAAACAGCAGTACGGTGTTCAATTGTTTAGCTTTTAATGGGAACAGTTTTGTTTTTCAAGTCTGGTGTTAGCTTAGTTGTTGTAGTTTTAGTTGTTTTTTGTAAATTCTGTACCAATCTTTGGCGGGCTGGATCAAAAGGATCATTGGCACACGGGCCGTAGTTTGCCCACTTAGGTAAACCACAGCAGATTAGTGGCGGGAAGCAGCTAGCAAAACAATACCTGCAGTTTCCTGAGGAGCCAAAGCAGTCAGAGCTTGAGGTCACAGGCACTGCTCAAAAAAGGACAAAAGGAAAGCTTGTGACTCGGAAAACTTAAGTTGATAAATGGGGTACTCCACTTTTTGTGGCTTTGAAACAAAAGCGAAGAAATATGGCCGCCAAAATCACAAAGCTCCCGCCCAGATATCAGCGGAGCAGCTTGTAAATAGCAGCGCTCAGACTTTGCTGCAGTTTCCACCGACTGTTTTTGTATTTCCAAGGTGGCCGCAGCACGTGACGGTGCAGCCCACAGGGCACCTTCAACGGGACCTGGTGCGTTAGGGTCTGTCAGCAAAGTACCCCGCGTCCAGAGACTGGGCGTTACCATGGTTACAGCCGGCGGGGCCTCCCACCCCCACCCTCTTATGACCAAATGATGGAAGAATCAATAACTGTTTTTCAGCCGGACTGTAAATTCGTGCTTGCTTTCCCGTCCTACGTTTTGAAAAAGGCCAAGGAGGGTTGCAGATTCTACCGCCATCGATCACGACGCACACACACGCACACACACACACCAAACTACTACAATGCTCACTCCCTCAGCCAGATGTGTGCAGGTGTGTGTGCAGGTGCCGAAGGCAACAGATTGGACTTCATATGCAAAGGGTTTATATTTGTGCACAGTTGCCATGACCACACACACACACACACACACACACACACACACACACACACACACACTCTCTAATAGGAGTGTAGTGTCGGTCTCAACCCTTGCACACGTGGAGCCGAGTTCTTTAAGGAGCAGGAGTTGGACAAAAAGCGTCCTTTGGTGTGTGTGTGTGTGTGTGTGCGCACACACTTCCTGTCTCAGCCTGGGGCTACGGGCGCAGCTCCAACCCAATCAGCATAATCCGGCAAACAAACAAGCAGACGTAGCCTCGATAGGAGGGAGGATCAATAAAATAACACCGGGGCTCATTCTGGAGGGTTCCATGACGGTTTGAAGCCGCCGCCAACAACAACAACAACAACAACAACAAAGGAAAATCTCCACGACAAAAGTTCGCCAGCGCTCCTTTGGAAATGTCTCGGTTCTCTCTCCCTCTCTGTCCGTCTCGTTTTCAATAATGTGCACAGTTGAAGGGAAATTTGGTGCTTTCGATCACTTATTGGTTCCAAAGGGAACCGGAAAGATCCAATGTGTGCGCCAGGGAGAGAGAAAGAGAGAGAGACAGGGGAAGGGATGCCAATCTCCTCTCATTTACTTTGTCTTGGCTGTGAGACGGGCGTCCAGGAATGTCCCCGCTCCTCCTCCGCGCGTCAGCTGGTGATATTTAGTCTGGGCCTGTTTGTTTGTTCTCCATCTCCATCCCGTCCCCCAGAGTTCCTCCTCCTCCTCCTCCTCCTCCTCTGCCAGTCCCTAATCTCCGTCCTCCATGATCCCCTCTCACAGGCTTCCCTCTGTAATCCCTGCCCATCTTCTCTTCATCCCTCCGTCTCCACTCCTCTCCGGCCTGCTCATCCCTCCTCTGCTCTCCCTTTTTCTCCTCCCCTAAGCGGCAGCAGATGCTGAGGGCTTTAGACGCCCGCTCAGTCCGTCAGGCCCGCAGGTTAACATGGCCGCTTCTGGGGCTCCTCGGCCAGCCAGGCGCACAGGCTGAGGGAAGTCAGTCCTGTCTGAAACGAGGTGATCATGAAGGAGACCCAAAAGAAAGAGAATCAGCCAGAGCTCGGCTGTCATGCTGGTGTCATTTGTTCCCGACTGGTTTTGTGGAACATGAGGCCACAAAAAGTGACTCGTTGGCCTTTGTTCACGTCAACATTCAGACGAATAAATCAAATTAAAATTTGATTCTTAAGGAAAACAAAGACGTGTCGGAGATTAGCAGACCGGGGAAGCGCCTCCATTACTAACTGGAATCTGACACTGCCTCCTAGTGGACACTCATAGTGCCCTACAAAGTCTTCATGCAAATAGTGAAGGCTAGCAGTGTATTTAAACACACACACACACACACACACACACAAACACACACACACACACAGAGTTCTACCATAGTGCCCCAAGATGTGTCTGCTAGCTTTGGTATAAAAGGATTTCCACCCATGACAATGGGAAATGAAGCTGCCTGTCTCTGCTAGGCTGCTGCCAGGCCAGACAAAAGACTTCCCGGCCCACCTTTGACCTCTGACCTCTGACCTCTCTTCAAGATCCCGCCCCTCTGCATGGGACTGCCGGAGAGCAGGAATGTCTGCGGTGATGGTGACATTTCTGCCGTCAGACAACGGAAAATACTGGAGGAGAGAGTGTGAACTACACAGAGAGTGATGAGGAGGACAGGACCACGTCTCCTTGTCTCCTCCTCCTCCTGTTGTCTGACATGCAGTCTCTCTCTCACTCTCCCTTTCTTTCCCTTCCTCATTGTCTCCCTTTTCGAACTCAGCGTGCATTTCAAGCGAAACTTTGTTGTGACTCGCTGCGAAATGACAGCGCGGGAAATCCGATTAATGAGCAGAGGACGCGGGGACGCTGGAGACTTGTCTCGCTCACTGGCGCTGCCCGTCTCCCGAGACCAGGCACGGGGGGGGAAAGTTTGAGCGCGGTCGCTCGGCGTTTTGGCTGAGAACAAAGCGGACAGACGAGGCAGAGCCTCTCTGGCTGAGCTTGATCCTGCAGTTTAGCGATGATTTATCAGCTCGATGGGAAGGTTGCTGCTGACACACACAGACTTTCATCTCTGGGTGTTTGTGTGTGTGTGTGTGTGCGTGAGCTGGGCTCTAAAAGATGTTTGAGGAGATTCAGGGCGACTCGCTGTGCATTTCAGCAGTTTAAATAACCTCGTGTGGTTGAACAGTGGTTAGCTAGCGTCACGCTTCTCCCACATTATTCTGAGCTTCAAGAAAGATCCCACCATTCCCTGTCGGTAGCAAAGTGGGAAAATCTTTACAAAAAACAAGAATATGAAAATGTCAATTGCAGTTACACAGGGCAGAATTTCAATCAGCTCCATGGTCTTGACTGGCCTCTCTGGATGTGACCACCCAAACAAGAATGTTTACTTTACGTTACTGTGCTGTGTTATAACGTCTCTGATCTGCTCTCCTGCATCGCCACAGTTTGTTCTGACTGATGCGTCCACATCGTGACTCCGACCAGATGTTTAAAGTCCTAAAGCCCTTTGCCTTCACGCCGGCGTGCCGCTCACAATGCTGTGTTATGTCTCTCCCTCTCTCACTAGGCGGCCGCTGACTTTGCCAAAGCTCACCTGCCAGAGGCGCTGCGCCAGCAGCTGCTGGCCTACGAGAGGGAGCGCAACAAAGACCGAGACAAGGAGAAGAAGGAGAGAGAGAAGGAGAAGGACAAGGAGAAGGAGAAGGGCGGCCCGTCCTACGCGTCCATTCTGGAGCAGCAGATTCTGTCTCTGGACCGACAGATGCTGGAGAAGCTCTCGGCCACCTACAACGAAGCAGGTACAGCAGAGACACCCGCACTCCTCCTTCTGTCCTTTCCCTCCCTCTGTCCCTGATTTGATTTTCACACAAAATGAGAAAATCCCTCGGGTCGATTTGCACTGACGACACGTCTTGATATATATGATAGTTTGAGGCTCTCACAGGCTTTCGAGTACTTGTGTTTTAATAGAAGTCACATGGGACCAAAAAAACAAAAAAAACCTGGAAATATTGAAAACGTATAAATATCTGACCTCCCGGCTGAGGTCAGAGGTCACCGAATGGTGGCTCTTTCCCAGCAGCGCAGCTCATTACTGCTCGGCGTTCCGGTATCTTCCCTCGGCGAGCCTGAATCCCGGCCGTCAGCAGCCCGGCACTCCCTCTGCTTACTCAGCTGTTTAAATACGAGCCCATCTTCAGGAGGCGTGTAGTAATTATCTCCGCAGGGCCGAGAGACGGAGAAGAGAGAGGGGGAGAGAGACAGAGGGTGTGATGGATGCAAGCGGCGGAAGCTGCTACAACAAACAGCTTTCGCGCCAACAAATAATTGGAAACTCCCCCCACATCGATCCTTTGCCGCAAAGTGCCGGGCGACTCGCTCTCTAACTCTGCGGCTCGGGCTCAGCAGACGTGTTTGCTGTGGTCTGTGTTTTACCGTAATTACCAGACTAACAGCCCTCTCACTAAGTGTAGCGCTACACAATTTTAGCGAACAAATGTTGCCAAATTAGGATTTCACACAAACTGAATCAATGGTGCAACATCTGCCGCTGCTTGAGAACTCTGGCCATGTCGCCATGGGAACCCGATGAGGCTCCAGCACAAGGTAGGTCACTGGCATGTAGAACTGCCTTTGGACCACCTTGTCCGCCCTCACGTCCTCCTGCTCAGGCCTGTGGCTCCTGTTTTGGGCCTCAGGTTTGTTGTTAGTCCCCAGGACAGGGGTCGGCAACCTTAAATGTAGAAAGAGCCATATTGGACCGATAAAGCATAAAAAAAATCTGTCTGGAGCCGCAAAAATTAAATTAAATTAAATTAAATTAAATTAAATTAAATTAAATTAAATTAAATTAAATTAAATTAAAGAATGAATGAGTGAATAAATTAATAAATAGATAAATAAATGCCTTATAAAAGCCTATATATTTGATATTATTTTTTCTACACATTTTTAGAGCATTGGAAAACGTCAAGAATTTTATGTCCAGTTTTTCCTCTCAGAAAAAACATATCAAAACAAGCAAATCACATTTTTCCTCACATCTTTTTCCATTTTCATACATTTTGGGAAACGTTCTAGGGAGCACTAGAGCGGCGCTAAAGAGCCACATGTGGAATGCAGATTTCAGCCTAATTCCACGAGACAAGCACCTGATCACCACCTCATTCAACCCTTAAGGAACCAGAAGAAGTTCCTACTCAATGTTTCCATTCAGCGCTTTCAACCCACACAATTACACCAAAGTGGCCAAAGGAATTGAAAAAAAGATGTTGGAGGGGAAAAGCAAAAGTGACGAACAGAGAGCTGAAAGGAAGGGGTGGAGACACAGGAGATAAGTGGTGATGGAGGAGCCCAGCCCCAGGGGAGCAGAGCAGAGCAGGGTGGAGAGTTGGGGTTCGGGCATCCGGCTCCACGCCGAGACACGCTGGCGTTTGCCTGTGAAGATGCCTGACTCACCCGGGGCTCCCCTCCCACCTCACCTCCACCTTTGCAGAGGAGCAGCAGGAAATAGCAGCGCTCTCACACGGGCAAATTACAGCCGTTGGCTCCCCTGGCTGGGGGGGCGGAGTGAGGAGCATAGTGCCGCTGATAACAGGTTTGGTAGAAAGTGGAGCGGCGGCGGCGGAGCGAGAGATGAGCTCCATCCGCCCACCAGGACTCCTGGTCCACAGCGGAGCGTCAGAGAGAGAAGAGGAGAGAAGAGAGGAGGCTGCCACTCTGGAGCTTTTCCCTGGCCACAGATGAAGGGAAAATATGAAAGATGAAATAAAACTGGAGGCCTCCCCCTCCGCAGCTTTGTAATCCTCTGCCACGGGGAACGTGAGGAGCTGGGAAGAGGGGCTGTACCCACTCAGCAGTGCCCCCCACTGGCCAGTCGAGGGCATTGCTTGAGGGAAGGCAAGCGTGGACATGAAACTATCTCATGCTACATCCGTTATGGTTTGGTGGGACACGCGCGTCAGCATCACGGGAGAAGGAGACCAGAAGTGCACCAGCAACTCTCTGATCTCCACGTTCTCAAAACAACAAGCCTGTTCTCTGGTGCCGCATGTTTTTGTTTTTTTTCCTAAAAAGGTTTCTGAAATGCAGAAAATGAACACACACACGTGCCAGGCAGCGAATGATGGATGCTTCCCCAGTGACTGTTCCCATAAATTCACTCTCCAAAACATTCCAAAACTATCCACACAGCACATAGACACAATTACCAAAATTATCAATTCGGTCCAAAAATAATAAATACATGTCCCAAAGTCAGAGCAACATCTTTCACATCCAAAATATCAATTAAAAAAATCACCACCACCCACCACAGCACACCATGTTGTAGTGCTGCACAGGTGAGCTAACAGCCAACAAGCTAACCACAGCGCGCCATGCACCTCAAAGTCCGCAAATTATCGCTTTTATGACAAACAAACCAATAACAAGTTGTGTTCTATCACAAATAAACACATAAATAAACAGCACTCATTGGTTTGCACTGTATCTCTCCTGAAATGCAGAAAACAAACTCAGGCATGTGTCAGCTAGTGATTGATGGCTGCTTCACCTGTCACTGTTCTCACAGAGTGAACGTCCTTCTCAGGTCACTTCCTGTTACCCTTTCAGAATATAAGCAGGGATCAGACTATGACTCTAACCGCCATCCTCAGATCCAGAGTGGCATCACCTTGCACGCAGACCACAGTGTTGCAAACCAACTGTACACTTGACTGAGGACCTGCTGTGAAACAAAATAAAACAAATTAATAGAAAAAATACTATGAAACACGTGAATAGGGGTCACTGATAACCATTCCACATTTAGAACAACTGTCACACCAGCAGCTTGAAGTCCTGCATCAATGGATCAGTAAAGTAGCCTCTTCCCCAGCTGATCTGAGGCCCTACACCAAACCATCCCACAGGGACATGAAGTATTTAACATTTTTGTCCAGCCTCTGAGTGTGTGAGGCTGCAAAGTCAGAGAATCAATCAGCTCCTGGTTGTGCTTGGATTTCAATGGTTCCCATGGAAGGAGACGTTGTCCTCCATCGCTCCGTTTGCCCCCCTTCCCCCCGGAGGGCA
>OMPJ01042360.1:4052-23106 GCA_900312935.1 Carapus acus
CACACCATTCTAACTTCTTCATCACTGAGATTGTCATCCCTGAGCTGTGATCCTAGTGTGTGTGTGTGTTTGTATTTTTAGCACACACACACACACACACACACACACACAAGCACACAAATAAATCTCACAGATTCAAAGAACTGTTTTGGATGGAGGCAAATTCTCTCATTTGGTTAGCGAGCAGCAGACGAGCTCCACCTGCCTGGAACCTTGTCCTTCATCACCCCAGAGTGTGTGTGTGTGCGTGTGTGTGTGTGTGTGCGTGTGTGTGTGTGCGTGTGGCGCTGAGGGATGCCCTCCCTCTGTCCCTCCTCCTTCCCTCTCCCTCCCGATCCATCGACATTTTGGACGAGAAGGTCTCCAAACATTTGTCGTGGGTTTGTGTAAACATGGCGGGCCGAGGTCACCGGGACGCGACCTCACTGCTCCCATTTGTTTGGTGTCACGCTTATGGAGCGAGCGGCCGCTCCCCCGAGCCCTGACATCGACCCGTGTGTGTGTGTATATATATACTGTATGTGTGTGTGTGTGTGTATGTGTGTATGTGTGTGTATTTCAAAGCGGTGAACCACATCCACAGAGAGGCCTGCCGATATCATCGGATCAGGTGTCTTTACTCTCCTTCACACACTCTTAACACTCTATTTGTGTGTGTGTGTGTGTGTGTATGTGTGTGCATGTGTGTGAGAGAGGGAACGGGAGAGTGGGCACTTGACTCTTTATGATGTGAAACTGTATATCCAGGGCTTTTTTTTCAAATCAGACCAGCAGTCAGTGTATTATATGTCAGGAATCCATTGTCCACACACACATACACACACACACTTTTGTCCCTGTTCTCAACCCTTATGTCGTTTTGTATTATGGAGACCTGATTCATGGACGTGTAAGGGTCGATACTGCAGGTGTGTTTATTCACTGCTTCACTGTGATTGGCTGCTGGATGTGAATGGGCGTGGCTTATGTCCATACATTTATTACCACAACTGACTTTTGATTCTTGCCTCTAGGGGGCAGACCTGCAGGATGTGGGATGTCAGTGCTTATGCCAGCTATTACTAATGCATCATTCTCAAGGTGGCGCCATAACACCTCTCATTCATTTTCAGGGAGCAACAAGTTAAATCGCCACATTTGATTTTTATCGGTAAATGTATGTAACATTGCCAATTATTGTGTGTGTAATATTATCAGAGCACAGTAGATCACTGTTTACTCATTAATTTGTAATATATGTAATTAATAAGTAGACCAGAGGTCGGCAACCCGCGGCTCTGGAGCGCATTCGGCTCTCTAGCGCCGCCCTAGTGGCTCCCTGGAGCATTTTCAAGAATGTATTGAAATGGAGAAAGATGGAAGGAAAAAAAACATATTTTTAGTTTTGTTTTTTCTGGAAGGAGAAATATGACACAAATATTCTTGATGTTTTCCAATGCTGTAAAAGTGTGTAGAATAAATATTTAATTTATTAATGAGGCTTATATAAGGCTTTTGATTTTTCTTGCGGCTCGAGACTGTTTTGTTTTCTGCTTTTTTGGTCCAGTGTGGCTCCAATATTTTGGGTTGCCGAGCCCTGATTTAGACAGAAAAAGAGAAACGGTTGAAAATACAGACACCCAAACGGAGGCGATAGGGGAGGAAATGGATCACAAATTTTTTTAAGGGCTGGAGAAAAATTTCTGAATAAACACATTGGCCAAAGGCGAGTTACACCAACTCTCCTCCTGCATAATTCAGCTACGACACTCCCACAAAGAAATGAACACTCCTGTCAGCTGGGGCATAAAAGCTTCACAAGTTTATTACCCAAGTACACACAACACAGACACGATTTCAGACAGAACAACACACAGAGTACACACACACACACTATGTTTGAAGAAGGCAAAACACCATGTGTGTATCTAAAACACGGAGCGAGTGTGTTCCAATGTTGTTGGATTGCTCGGTTTAGCCAACATGGCTGCCCAGCAACCCACAACAACCCACAGAAAAGGATAAAAACATGGATCACTGTTTCATCTCATTTTGGTTTTCACATTTTTCGACCGCAGGCGATTATTTTCCAAGGTGCAATTCAGACATGCGGGCAGAACAGCTGCGATTTCATGCGAGCGCTGCTGGAATATATTGGTGCAACATTTGTAGGTCACTGAACCTGCGTCAGATACACGTTAGTGGTCGGTGTGTGTGTGTGTCGGCCATATTTGCTCGCGCTTCAAGCTGGTTTGTTGGGCCCCTTTTTCCATCCGCTTTGGTGTCTTTGGCCCTTGAAACGGCGGGGAAAATTCAAAAGAAAGCATTGAAATAAGACCAGAGGACGCCCTTGGATGTGGGTCGGCACTAAAATGGAACCAAATCCTCGTTGGCATGGTTCCGCGTCCCACTCTGACGCATTTATCCGGCTAAAAACACCAGCAGCCGGCGTGACAACAGACAGAGACAAACACGGACAGTGAGAGGACGCAATCGTCTTCGTTCCTAAATAAAAAAACGCGTCACACGCATTTTCCCTATGGGAAATACTGCTTCATCTCCACTATGACGATTAAAAATGATTAAACGGCTGACAAAGCTCCACGGCGGCGAGTGAAGAAATGAGGCGGAATAAAAACTATCTCTCTAAATTGACACCCTGGAGATGGGTGAGGGCTTTTGTGTCAGCCAACGTAAACCACAGATCGTCTTCTACATCCCGCACCACATTCTATTGCTGTTTTCCCTCATCTATGTTTTTTGCACTAGACCAGCAAAATAAAACTCTGTGCGCGACCATAAAAAATATATAAAACAAGTCCAGTCTGTCTCTAATCTAACAAACCACTCACAGTGAAATGCTAAGCACGTCCGGCTGCGCAGCAGGTCCAAAAACAACCTGAGACTAGGTTTTGCCTCACAGTACATTTGTATCGTATTCACAAACACCACCACATGCAGGTTAGCTGGAATGTGCCGCTTTGACGGCTCGTTTGCGCCCTCTGCTGGACTGAGGGGGGGGACAGCGTGGACTTATAGGTGCTTGGAAACACACCCTTCCTCCTCCTGCGTGAATCCACAATGGGGTAACGTCAACTCATTTTTTCACAAAGCTAACAAAGCAGCTCTTTCAATGTTCTTGGGCACCAACAGAAAGCTACTAGAAGCTGACTTGCGAGATACGGGCTGGCTCGGAGGCCTTGTGACGGAGAATCAGACGGCCACCGGCTCCACCAGGGCCGGAGCGGCCACGGGGACGGCCGGCGGAGAGTCTTTGCCCTTGTAGCCCAGGTCCAGGATGTGCCTCTGCAGGTGTGTGATCCACTCCTCCTGGATGGACTGAGGCCCCTCGAACACTTCCTCGCAAAACCTGAGCGACGTGACGGACAAGCGAGACCTCAGATGCAAATTAGCTGCTATATTTACATGAACCTGAGCTGAAATGATGAATATCTGGTGTGTCCAATTTTTTAACTCGACCAACCTGCACTTGAGGAAGTAGACTTTGCCCACCAGCTTCACCAGGGGAGTCAGTGGGGGCTTGGGTAGCATCGCTGGGATGCTTCCAGATCGGGGCTGCTGCGAGTCCTCCCTCACAGGCCCTGCGTGTTTGGAGTGGAGACCTGAAACTGAACATTTTCTCATTCGGTCATCACCGAAAAAGAAAAGAGAGACAGAAAGGACAGTCTGTGCCGTCCTGTGTGACCTTACCCCGTTGGGGCCGAGCTTCAACGTCACTGTGGGCCGTCTTGGCCCGGGCGTGGCCGTGGGGGCGCTCCTGGGCGGCCCGAGACGAGCCACTCGTGCTGCTGGATTGGTCGAACTGAAGCCACAGCGGTTTGACGCTGCAGCCCGGAGCCGAGTCCGAGTCGGTGGACAGCGAGGGCGACGGGATGTTCCTCTGGGTCTGCTGGCACACATACGCACGGAGAGTTGAGAATCAAGAGGAAGACTTCAGGCCTCGTCTGGGTCTGTGCGCCCATTTCATCTCATCCTACTGTGAATTCCCGATCTGACTCACCAACTGATAGAAAACATATAAATGGCAATTTAGCTGAAAGTCTACGACAACATCGTCCCCTCCATATTTTGTTTATGGACACTTCTCTCCCACCTTTTTGATGTAAAGGTCTCCCATGCGATAGCGCTGGGTCACCTCTGCCACCTTGGAGGGTTCCCGGCGGATCCAGCTGCTGAGGAACTCGATGGGGGAGCTGGTCCCTCCCTCCATCTTCCACTCGCGGGCGCCCAGCTGCCTCAGGTGAGCCCGGGCGTGGCTCGCCAGGGCTTTGCGGTTCTCAAACTGGAAGCCGCAAAGCTCGCAGCACGTTTCTGAAACAGCTGGTTAGGACAGGACGAGTGGCTGAATTCACCGTGGATTAGCGACAGTGAGAATCCAAAATAACACGTCCAAAACTGGAAATGAAGCAATTCTCCGCATCTCTCTGAGCTTTACCATTCTGTGCGTTTGCACCCTTGGCAGCCAGCGGTGACTCTTTCATGGAGTAATCCAGGGGCATGTTGCTGGATTTGGAGCTCTGAGGGCCCAGTGTTGGTTTGCACAAAGGCGAGTCTGATTTGATCTTTTCCCCGTATTTCAAGTATCTGTTGAGGAGGTCGATGGGCGATGTGTTGATTGACCAGCTGAGGCCCAGCTGTCGCAGGTGGGATCGCACGTGACAGGAGAGCGCCTTGCGGGTGTCGAAGAGCTGGCCGCAGAAATCGCACACCACCGTGCGGGTGGTCGGGACCTCAGCCACTGCGGTGAAAATTGGAAACACAAAAAAATTAACAACCACGTTAACACGATGGAATATGTGCAAATTAGTTACATGTCCTTTGTGACATGAGACAGATAGATATTACACGTAACTTGTAATCGAAAAAAGGAGAGGAAAAGTCCAACTGCCAGATAGAACTTTGGAATTACCGCATTTTCTGGACTATAAGTCGCTCCTGAGTATAAGTTGCACAGGCCCGAAAATGCATCACAATGAAGACAACACACTCAGAAGTCACACCGGATTATAAATTGCATATTTGGGGAAATTCATTTGACCAAATCCAGGACCAAGAACAGAGGTTTTTTATTTGAATATTTTCACGTTTAATTCGCATCTGAGTGGAAGTTGCACCCCCGACCAAACGATGGAAAAAAACTGCGACTCATACTCCAGAAAATATGATATGTTCTAAGTAGGGATGTCCAATATTGGCTTTTTTGCCGATATCCGATATGCCGATATTGTCCAACTCTCAATTTACCGATACCGATAACAGTCGATACCGATATGTGCGCCGGTAAACGCTTCAGGAGCGCATAGGCACTATTTCGGTGTGTCGCAAGCATTATTTTATTTCTATCGGTTTTTATTTCATCGGTTTTAAAGCCAAAAAATCTGATACCGATATTACATTTTTATGCCAATATCTCTAATTTTATATCTTGATAATTTCTTGTATAAGTCGCATCTGAGTAGAAGTTGCACCACCCAACCAAACTATGAAAAAATGAGTGCGACTTATACTCCAGAGAATACTTTGTTTGAAGCCATAGGGAACCTCAAAACTTCAAAATCTTCTGTACAACCATGCTCATTTGTATTTATCTTGGAAAAGCCCGGTCCAGAGGGACAATTTGTATTACCCAAATCTACTGCTGCATAGTCAAATTTGGCAGACGCCAGAAATCCTGCCATGGCCATAAAAATATGATTTGTGGAATTGTGCATTTAAAAGATAAAACAGAAGTCTTGTCATTGATTTTGCATGTTAGTGATGTACCATTTGCTGTAGCAGCAGTGAAGTGCTCCGGGGTGATGATGGCAGCGGGACTGGTCTGAGCGGAGGAGTAGGACCCGCCCTGGGGGGACATCTCCGACATGTCCATCTCCACCGGCTCGGGCTTTGGCTTCCGATGGAGGGGGTCCACCGCCAGCCGGAAGCCTTTCTTCGCCTTTGGGGCGCGGTTGGCAGAACCGGGCGACATCTGGGGGCCCTTAGTGAGGCTGGGCGACAGAGTTGGGGACGAGAAGGGGGACTTGGATGGAGCGGGCGTCTCAGACGGAGACGGCGGTTTTGTCGGAGAGCAAGCCGTGGCGGTGCTGTTTTTTGTCTTAAAGTTGGCGCCGGGTAAGACGCCGCTGCTGACCAACTCCTCCACGGTTGAGATGGCGGAGGCCTTCCCGAGGAAGTCGGTGATGCCGAGGTCGCGCAGGTGAGAGCGCGAGTGGCTCGCCAGGCCTTTGCGATTCTCAAAGATCTCGCCACACAGAGTACATCGACAGTCGGCCGAGGTTCGCGGGCGTTTCCTCAGAGGAGACTCCATGGGGGCGGCCAGGCCGGCGGGGGACAGGTCGGACGGGTGTTTCACCAAAGACTTGGAGGAGCTGTGCGAGTTGATCATTTCCAGCTCTGAGGTGGTAATGGGCTTGAGATCCTGATCCTTCATCACTTTGTACAGAAGCTCGATGGGTCCACCCTTGAGCTCGGTGTCAGAGATCCCGATCTGGCGCAGGTGAGCCCGGGCGTGACTGGACAGACCCTTGCGCGTCTCGTACCAGCAGCCGCACAGCTGGCACACGTGGACCTCGTCATTGTTGTTGCTGGAGGCTGAGAAAGATATAAAAAGCACATGCTGAGTCCGAAAATCTAAAACAAACTAGGATGTTACGAGGACATGACAGACATCGACCTTGGCATGGGATTGGATTTAACTTTTTTTAGTTTTAGTTTAGTTTTTTAGTTTTCTTTTTAAGTTTTATTAGTCACAAGCTCATTGGATGTGCGGTGAGATAACAAACACAAACCCTCTACAAAACGAGTCATACAAAAATAGCAAATTAATAAAAAAAATGTAGGTCCTGTAAAAGTGATGCAGCACAGCTAACTTGAATTCATGGATTCTCAACTGAGACAACACAGAGTGGCAAAACCTGCTTGCACAATTGCTCATTGGCGTAAGAATAGGGTGGTCTCACCTAGAGTGATGGGGGCATCGGTTTCCAGCGGTGCCCACTTTGGCTTGGCAGCAGTCTGAGGGTCCGAAGGAGACAAGGTGCTGCCGTCCCTGACTCTAGAAGACGAGGGTTGGGGAGAGGACGCCAGCTCTCGCATACTGGCTGGAGATGACGGCGGAGATTGTTTTTGTGGGGTAGCCATGAGCACGCTCGCTAGACTGGCTGTGGTAGGTCGGTGTTGATGTCCCGTCAGAACAAAGCTGAATTCTTGGAAAGCGTCACACTGACTTGTAATGGATTCAGATTCGCATGGCTGGACAGTCTTCAGTCAGGCTTCACAGTCGTCATAAAGGAGCCACTTAGAGGATTCACAGCTCTCTTCATTTTGACAAAGAGAAGAAAAGAGTTGACAATTACATTCTAAACACCGAACTGTAAACATAAAGAGCACCACCATTATGAGCTAATTTCACTCACAAGAGTGTAACTAACGACTGGGAAGCAGTTTCACGTCAGAGGACCTCTAATCCAACACCTAACAGTAGTTTCGATTGGAGATTTCGATGTCTTTTGTATGCTCCCCTCTTCCCACGCCAGAGCTCTCGATGATGGATGCTCCTTGATCAATACGACGCTAAAAAAAATTATTTTTAAAACATAGAGACTTAAATAGTCAGACGTGTTTCCAGTATAGAACTGAGTTAATGACATCATCAAACGTGATCTCGTTATCGAGTTGATACACTGAATATTCACTTGGAACACCGGTGTGCAGATGTGCAAACATGTATCTGTCCAACAGTGTACTTAACCTGCAAGGAACAACTGTAATATGAACAGCATCAAACATCACCAAACGTAGAAAACTGGAATCTAATCAGTCATTGGACACGATATGCATGAATTTCACCATGTACTGGTTGCTGCTAACTACACAGCTAACTGACGCTCCCTGCTCACACACCCTTTGTTTTGTTGTATATACACGCTACCGTCAACAAAATGTTCATCCCGGCTGTGCTTTGTATGAATAAATATATTATGACTGAGTGTCGACCTCCACCCAAATAAGCGAGAGGTGATTATCTTGACAAAATAACGGCAAATTTACCTGCCCTCTCCCGGGTAGTCACGCTGATTATGGCCACTAGACCACACTCCGTTTCTCAGAGAGATACCGAAGAGTTCCGGCTGGCGGGATATTTCAAAATAAAAGTGTAAACAATGCAATCCGGAATAATGCGCCATCTTGTGGTAATTTAAAATCATTACGTGACAATCACAATTCAAGGATAGCAGCTCAAACGTAACATCGGATGATTGTACACAAAAGGAGGATGAACGGTATCCGTCCACAAAAAATGTCCGTTACGGTCATTCGGTGGGTACGCGCAGTTCAAATAGGTGATAAAATCATAATCGTGTTAAAACGGGTCTCGTGACAAAGCCGTGCCGAACACTTTGCACACTTTATTTTGAAGGCCGGACTCAATTTCTGTTATGATGCGTAGAACCCTTCGAAATAAAACGTCCACCGAATAATTAGCTCCATCACTGGACGTCACTGCCCGCATTTCTTATGGATCCCCTTTAAGATATGTTACTTAAAATGCACTCAATACATCTGATATGACGTACTGCATTAAACCACACACGAATCATTGCATTTGATTTTAATTTGAAAGGATATCATGTTCTAGTTCCGCGGATTGGAGCCGCTCTGTCTTCTCCCGCTGCCTCCCTACTCCTGCCGGCCAAATCTGACAACTTCTCCAGCCCGAATACGTAAGTACAACGGAAAGGTGCCTCTATTTTTGCATCCACATTCTCAAGTTGATTTTCTTTGTTGAATTTCCACGAATGTAATCATTCGATATGCACGCGCCTCGAAGACAAAAGGCGCAAAGATTGCGGAGGAGCTAACGAGACCCCCGTGCAGAGGTGCTAGCGACTGTGTTCTTTGTCCCGAAGCTGTTGGATGCAGGTCTCGGACCACCTGCCTACTAAAGACCCTTCTAAAGCGTCTGTCAAATTCGTCAATTGTACCTCAAGGGGACAGTTTGCATGTTGCACACTACGCTTTTCAACGACAGTTTGATTGCTGAACCACATTGTTCAGGAATGTAGTTATCACCGACGTCAGAATTGATGAGTACCGAAATTTGTGATGAAGTCTTTTGTAACAGGACCAAAGAAGTCATATACATTTGAATTTCTTAAATGTTGTCCAACTCCATTCAAAAAGGGACAGTTCTAGGCGTGCTCCTTATCACATGAAGGGTTCATGGTCCTTTAGGTGTGATGAAATCTTGTGTGGAGTCCGTTGTGAGCTATGCATTGACCTTTGGTGTTAAGGCCTAATGCAGCCTGCAGTCTGGGAATTGCTCAGCACAGGCGGTGAAGTCTGTGATATAACTCAATATTTGTGGAGTCCTACCAGCGGTTTGTCAGTCTGTTGGCTCAGACTCCACCCACAATGACTTATCAGAAATGTTCATGTGGCTCTCTACTCACTGCTGCTGTCCTCCTCAGTTCCACACCACCAGCACCATGTCCTGCGGAAATGCCAAGATCGGCAAGCCTGCCCCTGCATTCAAAGCCACCGCTGTAGTGGATGGACAATTCAAAGACGTCCAGCTGTCTGATTACAGAGGTATTGGAAGCGCCTTGTTTCCTCACAAGAGCGTCAATAAACCCTGTCGGCTGTTAATCTAAGATTATGTCTGCGCTAATGCCTCATACTCCCTCTTGCTACCTCGTAGGGAAGTATGTGGTCCTCTTCTTCTACCCACTGGACTTCACCTTTGTGTGTCCCACTGAGATTGTGGCGTTCAGCGACAGAGTGGAGGAGTTCCGTGCCATCAACTGTGAGGTCATCGCTGCATCCACCGACTCTCACTTCAGTCATCTGGCATGGTGAGAATACCTCCGAGCCAAACACAATGTGCCATCTCTTATTTTCAAGCTGAGAATCTTGCTGAGCTCATCAGCTGGCTGTGACAATGTCCTGAGTCATCTGCACACCTTGCGGTGTTAACACAGATTTGTTTTGATTTGATATTGGTTGCATAATCTACTTTTTTCACAGTGAGTGCTTTAGATGTTTTTTTATGCTTTTAGACTGACACAGTATACTGACTATGAAGATCTTCGCTCGATCAGAGTTGTATTAAAAGCAAAAGCAGCATTGACTGATGAATTTCTAAACACCAACCTCCATACTTTTTTGCTAACATTTTGAGCATCAGATTGGTTGTGTGCTTCTTATAATTTAACAAAGTGTGAACATGAAATAGGCACTGATACTTGAAATTGAATGTCTTAATCAGAATTGCTGCTCGCAGACACTGTCCGTTGATGGTAGGTGGGTCTTGGCAGACCCTGGCGGACACCCAAACGTATTTATCTTCTCTCTGGGGCTGTGTAGCTTTGATAAGTCTTATTCTCAGAAAAAGCACCAGGGTCTCACAAGGGAATCGAATGTGTTGAATTATAGGTAAAATGTTTCAAGCTATACACTGACCTATCTTCAGCTCAGGATACTTAGCGCGAAATATGAATTTTTTTTTTTGGTTGATATTTTTTTACCATGAAGGATCAACACGGATAGGAAATCCGGAGGCCTGGGTAAAATGAACATCCCTCTCCTGGCAGACCTCACCCAGTCCATCTCTAAAGACTACGGCGTGCTGAAGGAGGACGACGGCATCGCCTACAGGTAAGACCTGATGTGGTTATGCCCTCCCTATCGTTAAAGGAGGGCAGCAGCAGCAGCTCTCACGTCATTCGCCACTGTCGAGCAGGAATTACCTGTTTTAATGCGACATGGCGTGGTGCTGTGTTATTTACTCAGAGTAATGGGTAAATAACGTGTGATGTGTCCTACTTCTCCTCTCAGCGATGATCCGTATGTGCTCATTGTGCAAATAATCCTCACCTGAAATATGTTTGATTCTTCACAGGGGTCTGTTTGTGATTGACAACATGGGCATTTTGAGGCAAATCACAATCAATGACCTGCCGGTGGGCCGCTCTGTGGACGAGACCATTCGCCTTGTCCAGGCCTTCCAGTTCACCGATAAATTTGGTGAAGGTGAGTAAGATTACTCCATAACTCCCAACAATTAAGGTGAATGATGATTGCTATATGAAAATCATTGGAGTTGGATGGGGCAGATCAGCTTTCTCCTCAATTTGAGGTGACAAAGTTGTGTTTCATCGCCCTGTTAACCTTACCCTGGCTTGAGAACTGTCCCTGTCCTGGAGTTGTCCTCACTGTGTCACAGCTGAAGGTGAACTTTGTCTCTGTCTCCGCGCAGTGTGCCCTGCCGGCTGGAAACCAGGAAGCGACACCATCGTTCCAGATGTAGTGAAGAGCAAAACCTTCTTTGCCAAGCAGTAAAAATGGTCGATGGCAGGTGGCAGCACAGCACTTATCTGCAGATGAAATTGCTCTGTAAAGCAGTTTCACAAAAACGTCCAGACTAACTTAACCAGACAATTGCAGTTTCTGTTGGGTTTGAACCTTATCTCTGTTCGCCAGTTTACTACCTGTTTGGCGGCCTCGCAGTCTTGAGCACTGAAAAAGACATTGTTTTGTTTCTGTTTTGAAAAGTATTGTAGTTTTTTCTCTGCTGTCAGCATCGATGAGTCGTGCCAACATAATTAAACAGTCAGAAAATTACAGATGTTTGGAATTTTTGTCATTTCAGTGATGTTACTTGATTTACAATAAACCACTAGGTGGCGCCAAGGTTTCACATATTCAGCATACTCCCTGGTGTTGTCTGAGAGTCACGGAGCGGCGCGTTGTGCGTGTCATACGGGCAGATAACAGACTTGCTGAAAACCAGGAGTGTGTCCTGTGACCTGGTTGCCGTTTCCTCCTGATCGGTGTGTGTCATTAGTCTTGGTTAACACCGGAATTATTGTGGTTTTGATTCGTAAGCACCTTCTATTGCCAAATGGCTCACTGGCTCAACGCTGAGCAGAATGACGGCTTAAAATGGGGATGTAATTTTGACTGCCAGGAAAAACGGCGTGATTAAGACGGCTGTGGTATAACAACGCCAGAAAATCGACGTTTACCTGTTTGCTGAGAGCCAAGTGGTGATACCCGTGAAACATCAGTGAGTTTGTGGTTCAAGGCCCCACAAGGGCTATCATAATGACAATTTATTTAATGAGATGTATCTGTTGAGAGGCTCTCCATCAACACCAGCATCTGATTCCCCAGTTTGTTCAGAAGATGCTGGGCTGTTAACCCCTTAAAAAGATGCCCTCTGCCCCTCTGCGGAACGCACCCCACCATGTTTCCTCGCCCTGTTGTTTTGGGAAACAGAGTAGACTGGGGAAACTCCCTCGACACTGCTAAACCGCTAATTGACAAACCTCCATTTACGCCGCGCCGCGGAGGGGAGCGGCCGCCGCTCTGACGGGCAGAGTGGGTGGGAGTTCCCGGAAACCCTGCCTGCGGTGACGTCAGCGCGTCGAGATGACCATATATGGACTGCCGTCAGTGCGTCAGTTGGAGAAACAAGAAACAAGCCCAAGACGGGACGTTTCCAACGTCTCCTGCTAACTTTGGAGCTCAAAACAAGGCCACATATAAGAGAGAAGTTAAAAATCGAAACCCACACCACGTATTTTAAACTCCATTTACTTAAATATATACTGTACAAGTAAAAAACAAAAAAGACAGGGCAATCAGGCTCAACCCGACAAATAACTTACAACAGAGTACATCACAAACCGCCATTAGAGTAAAATGTAAACAGGCAAAATCATGACATTTTAAAAAACGTATCCAAAATGCCCCAGAGTGTTTCTTTCTATTGTTTCTTTTAATGGCTTCCCTGTGCATATGCCTCAGGAGCCATTCCCCAAGTCTATTGTATGACGTGGAGGGACCAAGTTCGTCGTCAAAGCAGTATTGTTTGTCAGTGCAGTTCTGAGTCCAGTGTTTGTTTTTCAAAAGTGCTTTGTTTCTTCAGTAAGACTTCACTTTGGGCGCAAGCATGAGCTGGCAGCCGCTGCTCACATGTGTCATGACTCTCTGCTTGAGCTTGGCCACTTGCTCCCGGAGCACGGAGGCAGTGTTCGACAGGCCGGCGTTGTCCGACTTGAGGACTTTCACCTTGTCCTCCAGGCGGGCGATGCGCTCCAGCTTGCGCCGGCGACACTTGGACGCGGCCAGCCGGTTTCTCAGCTTTTTGCGCTCCGCCTTGATCCGCTCCTGGTTCTCGAGGTTGATGGGGGACATCGGCGGCGACCCGTCGTCGCTGCTGTTCATGTCGGGCACCGTCTGGGGCTCCTCCTTCATCAGCCCGAAGCGCTGGGAGGGGATGCCGGTCCCGACCAGGGGATGCTGGAAATGATGGGAGCCGTGCGCCAGGGGCTGCTGGTGCTGCTGGTACGGGTGGTGAGGCATGTAGTTGATGGTGGTCGAGGGGTAGCTGGACGCAGAGGTGAGGCTTGGGTTCGGGAGACAGCTGTTCAAAGTGGTGTACTCCAGCTGTTCGGGCTGGAGGGCTGAGCCGAACCCGGAGGCGGCCACCGAGCAGGCGACCCCGCCGGCGCCGATGGACATGTTTGGGGGCGCGATTTGGTTCATTTTGTGTAAATCGTCCAGCGCTTTGACGAAGCCGTCGGCGAATCCCTCCTGCTCCTCTGTGATGCCCCGGTTGTAGAGGTACTGGGTGGGGGTTGGTGTTGTAGTGATGACCCCGTTGCTGTTTTGGATGATAAGTCTCTCCAGTTCAGGTGAGGCGAGCTTCAGCGAGCCCACGTCCGCCGTCCCGGCCGAATAGAAATCACTGTCGACGCGCAGCTGCGCTGGCTTGAAGTTTGAGCTCCGATATGAATCGCTGAGGTTCAAGTTCATATTCTGCTTTAGCAGCTTGTAGTCTTGTAGCGCTGCGCCTGGATGGCCATAAGCAGAAAGAAACGAGTCGTCATAAAAAGGTTGTTCCATTATTGCGGACATATTTCAAAACAGACAGTCAAAATACAAGATTGCGCCGGAAAGATGCTGCCCGGACACCAAAGTCTCAAGTGTCCCAGCTGACTGGCTGTCCAGTACAGGGTCCCGCCGTATATTGATACTGAAGTTCAAAGCTACTAAAATAGAGCAAAGCTTCCAAAATAGCGGAACTGTACTGTACCAAATTGTCGTTTTTGTGTTGAATCAAAGCGGAGTCCAGTGAATAATTCTGATGTTTTCGTTCCACTCGTCAAAGTATTCTAGATTCGCTTTTATTTCCCGGGTGACGTGAAGCGCTCATCAGCCCACGCCGCCGTGGCTCTGCCGTATTTATACCTCCGGCTTTGACCACGCCCCAACCTGCGAACGCGGGTAGATCTCACGCGTTGATTGGCTGCCTCCCCTTTGTCCCCGCCCCCAAGCTGTCAGATAGGCTTGGTGACGCTGTTGCCGGGAACAAAGATTGTAAACAAGAGGAGCCACACTTACCGCGGCGGAGGAAACTTCACGTAAAGATACCAAATATCAAGTACTTAAGTCTGTCAGTCTGTGGAATTCATTTACAAGTTAAAATTGAAATATCAGCCGGAATTATCAGCAGTTTTTGTACCACAACGTCGCCAACAACGTCATATTCCGCCTCCCTGGTGTATACTCACTGGCCTCGGCGGGAACCCCATTGGGATGTATAGGCCGGTGCTGAGTCATGCGGGGAAAAGTGATTAGAAAGTCCGCCCATATAAGGCCGTCCCGCCGCGGCCGTCCCTGGAAGGAGCGGGAAGCCAATCCCATCCTGGAGAGCCTCCAGCTTCTCCGGGATGTGGGTGGCGCAGGAGGAGGAGGAGGAGGAGGAGGAGAGCGGCTGGCCTCCGCCGCCCCGAAGGCATGGCGAGGGAGGTTTGATGGGTAAGTCACAAAGCCAAATTAAACAACACAAACCCCACATAATAAGTGCGTACAATGAGGACGCACGAACACACGTTGAACACACAAAGGCCACACAATGGTGCCGAGCTGCGGTGGTAATATATCAATTCTGCTTTGCCGCTTGAATCTAACGCGCCCGAGTTATTAATCACCGACCAATTCTAAGAATTTGATATTGGACACATTTTGTGTGGGCTCATTATTCTGTGTGTACATAACGTGTGCAGCATGAATACAAATCAGGAGTGTTTTTTTTTTTTAAATAGCACCAGTGGCAAAAGCTGTCTTCGTTTGATCAGACACAGCTCAAGGGTGTTTCATAATCTCGTTTTTCGCGTGGTGATATTAAATATATTAAATTTATTCCCACCAATAATCGTTCCTGCCCTTGTAGTGTTAACTGTTTGGGTAAAGAAAGTAGACTTTAAGCTACCTGTTTGGCAGTGAGGCAGCTCTGTCTTCTCCGTATGCTAATAGCCTGTGAATCATTTCCCAGAGGGCCTTGCGCCCACGCACCCTCCCATACTCTCAACAAGTTTCCAACCTTGTATTTATATTTTAGGTTCACCGCTGCATGTTTCACTTACTCGATAATGCTTCACTCTTCTCGATAACAGAAAACGACGAATTGCATTTTCTGTTGTGGAACTTAACCACAAGAAAACTCACAGCTTACAGTGCAAATTCTAGCTTGTGATGCAACTGTGTTAACCCGAGGAGAATTAAGTAGACTTTCTATTCGGTGAAAATAATGGGCAATGTCAATGCTGAGGCGCAGTTCTGTTAAATATGTAGTCATTACTGAATCTTCTCTATGATTAATACCTCTGATGCATGCTTGTGATCAGCCTATTGTTGTGGGGGGGAAATATTGTGGAGGCTGTGGTAATGTGGGACATTCACGGTTGTTATGCAAGTGAGGAATTCTTTTTAATCTGTCAAAACGCCACAATAATTCTCACAGATCCCCAGTTAATGCTATGGAGATTTGTGGTTTGAATGCCTCCCTAAAACTCTTGGAAGGTGTGTCCCTTAAAGTATTGTGAAGAAAACCTGCCCGGCAGATGAAATGTTTCCATTGCCTCTCCCTGTTTGACCTTTGCTGAAATGACAACACAACCCAGTCTGAAGCGTCACAATCAACATTGCAGTCTTATCAGGAGAGCTATGTGCGTCCAGCCTCTAGGAGACAGCCCCGATGTCCCAGAGGTCAGTTTGAAGGTGGGTCCTCCCCGCCCTCGACGGCTGTGGCCCCATCTGTCCGTCGGGCCCTGTTTGTGCATGAGGATCGGAGAAGCGGTAGTCATTTCAGGGAAACAGAGTCAGGTGTCAGGCAGCGGTCAGTTCCAGTTTCACAGGGTGACCTCATTCCATTCGCACACACAAGGTCACTCAGTCATTTCTTATGACTATTGTGAATCTGTGACCTCGCGTTTGTAGCTTGATATTTGAGTGTTCACCTTGGATTGTTGTGTCCAAATGATGTCCTACCTAATGCATGTTTTTTCATTACATTAGATATGAATATATTCAAAATCTATATTTCTATACTGATAGAAAAATGCAAAATTCCATTCTGACCTCCATTCTCTGACTGTTGCATGGTCTTTGTAATCGTCGCAATATACTGTATGCTTAACAATGGTTGAGCCATTTTATTTAAGATGGAAAAGTCAGGATGAAGTATGTATGTAGCATTTCTTGTAAATTGTCTGTGATGTGGAAGTAACACTTTTCTGCTTACATGCACATGAGTAAATGCTATACTTTACTAATTCATGCACACAAACAGAGCCCAAGCCGCAACATCTCATACGGGCAATTTTTGTCACAATGTGCGAGTCCTGTGTGATTTGGCCTGACATGTTGGACGGCAGACAAGCAGGAAAAGCTGAGGCAGAAACATGAGGAACGGCTCACAGTGCTCGTAGGTGCAATCATGCACAGTGGTGCAAAACGATGCCCGTGGCTGAGCCATATAAAGATCCTGCTCACTGGCTATTAGCACATCAGTGGGTAAAGACGTCGTGCTGTGCTCAGAAGAGACAGAAGTGGAAGGTGAACTGCATTATGGGAAAAAGGTGGGGAAAGACGTTGCTGTATCTGATTGTTTGTAAGGGTTTCACTTGCTTGCCTTTCAAATGTAGGCCGGTTTTATTCCATTGTTCACTTATGATCCACTCATATAGATTTTTAGCTTTAAGCCAATGAAATTGTAACAGTTTTTACTGATGTTACAATGTTAAATATCAAAGTACTGTAGAGTGGGGGAAATCTGAAAGAGACCTTCGGCTCAGCAGGAGACAGGAGACCATCCGATGAACAGCTCAGGTGGAGCATTTTGGAGATAAGGGATCAGGGAAGTGAGATTGAGATAGTTTGGGCAGGTGCAGATCAGAGGAGGTGGATATATTAGACAGAGGATGATGATGATGATGATGTACCGGTCGCTGCCGGGTAGGAGGAGAAGAGATGCATCACGGCGAGGGTTCATGGTAAGAGGCTCTGCGAAAGAGGCCCTTGCGATATCACTGCGATTATACCAAGGCTGTGGTGGACGGGAGGAGGTGGATGCAAATGAACTGCTGCGGCAACCCGCAAAGAGAGCAGCGGAAAAGAGGTGAAATGTGAACTGGGAAGGATGAAAGATAAGATATGCATTGCAATCCTATATTAGAAATAAGCATGAACCTTTGAACTGCAGAGACATTGTTTTCTTTTCTTAAATATGTTATATTGGGCATTAAGATAAGGGCTCGAGACAAGACAATTCTAATGTCACCTTTTATCAATAGACAGCTGTTGATTCTGGCTGTAGTTCTCAAGAGTGCAGCTGATGATATGTATTGGTGATATGATAACTAGGGATGTCCGATATTGGCTTTTTTGCCGATATGCCGATATTGTCCAACTCTCAATGTACCGATACCGATAACAGCCAATATCGATATGTGCGCCGGTAAACGCTTCAGGAGCGCATAGGCACTATTTCGGTGTAACTCAAGCATTATTGTATTTTTATCGGTTTGTATTTTATCGGTTGTAAAGCAAAAAAACCCGATACCGATATGACATTTTTTTGCTAATATCGGGCCGATAATATCGAAGGGCCGATATTATCGGACATCTCTAATGATAATCCAAATAGGTAAAATTGTCGTATAGTTAAGAGAACTGTAGCAGTAAAGATTAGGGATGTCCGATATTGGCTTTTTTGCCGATATCCGATATGCCGATATTGTCCAACTCTCAATTTCCGATACCGATAACAGCCGATACCGATAACGTCCGAAGGAGACACTTGTAAATGATTCCAAACCGCAGACATAACGTTGGAACCGAGCGAGCAAGTTTGTTACTGCAGCCATCCACGCTTGTTTAGACGCTTCAAGACGCAGCTTGATGAGGTCATCATCTGTGTGCCGGTAATGAGCTTCAGGAGCGCATAGGCACTATTTCGGTGTAAAGCAAGCATTATTTTATCGGTTTTAAAGCAAAAAAAAGTCTTGATACCGATATTACATTTTTATGCTAATATCGGGCCGATGATATCGGTGGGCCGATATTATCGGACATCTCTAGTAAAGATGGATTAAATTTGCCTTCCGTCTCTGAACCTGAGTCTATTTTAAATGTATGATTTTCAGCTCGCGCCCTTTAATTAAACAATTGCCCCGTTGTAGTGGACCAATAGCTAGGGATGTCCGATATTGGCTTTTTTGCCGATATCCGATATGCCGATATTGTCCAACTCTCAATTTACCGATACCGATAACGGCCGATACCGATATGTGCGCCGGTAAACGCTTCAGGAGCGCATAGGCACTATTTCGGTGTAAAGCAAGCATTATTTTATTTTTATCGGTTTTTATTTTATCAGTTTTAAAGCAAAAAAATCCGATACCGATATTACATTTTTATGCTAATATCGGGCCGATAATATCGGTGGGCCGATATTATGTTATTATTATGTTCTCTTTGGCCTTCATCAGCAATTGAACTCCTGCTCACTCCTCGCCACATCACCCGCACGTTGTTGCAGCGCTGGTTGGACACTAAACATCGGTCGTCCTCATTAAATGAGCCAGAAGTAACAAGTCCCCTGCATCTGTGGCAAGGTCTTCCACGCTGGAAACTCACTGACCTGGAAGTGGCCTGTAGGTGCGGTGAGTCAGGTGTGGGTGCCGGCTGGGGCGAAAAGCTGCTT
>OMPJ01042361.1:0-23021 GCA_900312935.1 Carapus acus
GGCGGCGGTGGCGTGCTGGACGGGGAGCCCGGCGTGCCCGCTGCCCCGCGCAGCGAGGCGGCCCGGGTGAGGGCACGGTGCGGAGTGTTTCCCTGGAGGCTGGGGTGCGGCTCCGGCTCCTCCCCGAGGATGGTGGGGGGCAGCGAGGTCAGGTTACGCAGGATCTCGATGACGGCCTGCAGCTGACAGGCGATGTGGTGCTGCAGGAGGCGAGATGCTACCACGGCCGCGCCTGAGCCGGCATGGCCGTCAAACAGAGCCCAGTAGTGAAAGACCAGTCCCTCGTTGTCCTACAAGACAAAGCAAACACACAAACAATGTTAATGCCATTACAGTCATCTAAACTGCACTGGCACAATATATCACCCCGATCTGCAATCATGCACAATTGGGAGAGGATGATTACATAACCAATTATTTTTAATCTTGCTGCTCTCCTGACATTGTGATCGTCTTTGTCTCCAGCGATCAGCGTCACCCTCCCCCGCCCTCTCCAGCGCCGTCGACTGTCTCAGGGCGACAGGCCATAAAATGTTCCGCATTCACATCCAAACTACATTTGTTCAAACTTCAGATAACCAGGGAAGATGGGAAAAAAAAAGATGCTTGGATGACGCTCAAGTGTTGCATCATGGGCATGTGTTTCCAAATTAAAATTCGGAGGAAACTCGTTTGGCCTCTAAAACTGGACCGCCGGTGTAGATTGGAGCTCGCTCGCCTCCTCCGTGAATCAATCTGTTGGCGGGCAGGCTGGATGCCGCACCGTGACTCACTCGGTCCAATAATGAGCTGAGGATCTCTATTCCAGGACGGGAGGCGCAGCGCGAGTACAGACGCTCTCTCTCTCTCTCGCTCGTCTGCTCATGAAGATGCTTTTCTTATCACAGCGGTAAGATGAGGACGTGGCCGCCGAGATTATCTACCGGCGCTGGCTTGTGTTTGCCTCGCAGTTGTGGCCGACGAGAGTGATGAGTCTGCTGCTTTTCTATCAGCAGAAAACAACGGCCACAACAGCGACCAATCAGTTTGACCCATATTGACGTGTACCTCTCCCAGCTTGCAGAGGTCGGTGCGGAGCCCCAAGGCCTCTCCGTTGGGCAGGGAGTTGCGCCTCTTGGCGGTGGGCGTCTTGCTGGGCGTCGATGGCGGGCAGTAGCTCATCGGCCTCTTCCTCGCCACCACCACCTCGCAGCACGCTTGGTCCTCGTTCAGCGCGCTCTTGCCGGCGTTGATCACCCTGCGAGAGGAGGAACGTAAACACAAAGCTGTGGTTAAGCAATGGCGACACACACCTGGAGGGTTCAGGAACAGATGAGCTATTTTACTGCAAAGGCGGTGACATCAGACACATTTTTCTAGATGAAAAGCTTGTGAGGTTCTTCAGGGTTATTACAGTCGGGGGCAGGATTATAGCAATTAGTGAAGGGGGCGGGGTGGCAAACTGAGGTTTCCGTGAGAACGCCGAGGAACGTGGCTGCGACGTCAGCGTGGTAATATAAGAGGGCGTGCAACAGTGCATATGTGTGTTCTGCCGCCATGTCCCCTGTGACGTGAGATGCTGTGTACATTTCAGATTTGTGTACCTTTGTGCGTGTGTGCGTCTGTCCAAAGCTGTGTGATCCTACTGAGCTTTTATATCCTTCTTAACTGGGCAACCTGCAGAAGGAGACATTTGACTTTTTGGCTCGCATTAGGGCGAGCACTACAAATGGGAAGATCCTATTTAACAGACATTTGGTAGTGAGGTTTCCCTCTCATCCCAAAATGTGGCAATACAAAAAAAACAATTACGCAAGCAGAGATTGCCAGACCATTTGTCACTCACTCTCTCCCTCCCACACACCCACGCAGGACATTGTATCACGTCTCTCTTAAATCTCACCAAGAGGAGATTACAATAATCTTCTATTCCTCCAGATTGTCTCTTTGTCTGCATTGACAGGAGTAGGGTTGGAGACAGAGTTAGAAAAATTGACTTTCTTGGGCATGAAGGATAAAGTATAGAGCAAACAACACAATAAACAGTGACTAAAGGTTACATCAATTAGGAAAACACACTGGTAGGGTAAACACACACGCAATCCCGTGTTTTAATGCCTAGGCAGGAGGAAAACCGACTGACTTTGAACTTTGAACTGTTTGGACACCACCCCTCCTGAACTGATCACTGTTGGACAGAGAATCACTGGGAGGACTGGCAACCACTGCAGATGTGTAGGAACTGTGCAGTACAGTGTGGTGAGCTTCACATATGGGTCGATGAAGAACACAGGGCCTTGTCAATCTGATGCATGACCACCAATCATAAGCCCTTTAAAAGATGATCCATCTCGAGAGCCAACGCATTGATCAGTTGAGGTTTCTGGAGCATAGAAGTCCAGAGAGCCTTTGTCTACTTCTTCTTGTCAGCTGCTAGTCACCACAACAATGTGATGATGTTTGTATGCGGGACGGTCACATGTTGCTCTTCTGTCTAATTACCCTGGACGAGTAGAAACGGCGCACACAACAAGTCTTCTTAAAATGCTTTCATGTGACAGGAACCTTCGCTGCAACAAAGGCTCCCTGTGAATTTGTGACATCAAGCTGCAAGTGTGCGGCTGTGTGCGTAAAAGCGGCATTCGGAACAATCTCTCCTCCATTTTGTTCTCGTTTGCGCCGAGATAAGCATTTCACTTTCTTGCCAGTCATCCTATTTGCTTCAGCGTGAGCAATTTTCCCTCATCCCATTAGGAATAAAACCTAATTCTCACTCCATTGTCAGACGTCTGAGCTTCTTTCTCTATTTCTCAGTCCAGCGTGAGAGATTCTGGAGCAGAAATTGGTGCAGGGAGGCATAATTGCTATTTTGCCCTGCACAACTGTTGTACACTTCTCTTCCGTTTTACTGTAAACCTGAGAGGAACAAATAACATCAGACGACTGCCGAAGGGGAAATGATGAATTCACATTGGTGTTTAAAATTTTGATTTAAGATTTTCAAAGACATGAGGGAAGTAAGCAAAATGGGATAAATGAAATAGTGTGAATGGGGGTGAAACTGACTTGTTCCATGAAATTGCACATTTCTATTTCTAACCCCAGATCATTGTAAATTAATACCACACACACAAGAACTCGTGGCAGCTCTGCGATCCGTTTCGAGGTCACAATACAACACGGGATTCGCCTAATTTGAGAGAAAGGTGGACTCCCACTATCTGTTATTGTGAGAGGAGTCAAGACACACGCTGCAGTGATAAAGAGCCGAACTGGCTGCTTTAATGAACAATAGAGGAGGCTTTAATTACAGATTAACGCTGATATGACCTGGACTCATTAACTGCACTGGTCCCAAAGAGGGACACAGGATCGTTATGAGAGTTTGCCTGAGTGGGAGTGAGGGGTGGAGGAGGATGAAATGCTACATAAATAAACAAGTCTTGTGAGGTCTGGCTCTGTGTATAAGGTCAGGATTAATTCAGTTAGCTGTAATAACTGGGTTATTGTGCACATGCAATTACTGCCTGCGCTGAATCGCTTCTCCTGTATTCCTCCAACTCCTTTGGTTACAAGTCGGCAATTTACCAGTCAGAGGGGGGTCGGTAAACTAATAGCAAACCACTGGAAAGCAACCGCTGACAAAATCAAATGGGCAGATACGTTTGCCTTGTAGGAAAAGCTGTTTTGTCACATTCTTGCTTACCCAACCCAAGCTGACATTGCCATGTTGTTCAGCCTCCTGCATTGTTTACATAGCATTTCCAACATCGAGCACTACTATGCAGTGAGCCAGGATTTCATTCTTGAATCATTTCTCTATGGGATGCTCGATGTTATTGTTGTCTTCAACAGATCCTGCTCGGTCAGGAACTTATGAAACACAAGCTTATTCATCTTGCCCTTCAATTGACAATGACATGAGAAGAAACACCAAACAACAATGAATATATACAAGTAAGCAGGACGAGGGCGTGTGCATGAATTGAGAGCATAAGAAACGGGGAGCACGATGGGCGTGTGTGTCAGCCATGTTGTTTACACTGACCATGTGGCTCATTAAGGGGCTGCAGGTGCAAGATTTGAAGAGGCACAGGTTCGAACTGCACTCCTTATGATACAACACCTGTCAGAGATGGAGCATGTTTCTCAAAAATCTAGAATGAGGAGACTCTGATGGTGGAAAAACAACGCTCGAAACGGGCCACTTACTCTGCATATCCAGTGGCCCACGGTAATCTCCGGGTTTCCTTGAGGATGAGGATGGGCCGGGCTATGTGGTCCGCGGAGCACTCTATCTCATCGGCGGACAAGCCCAGGAACTCCGGCCTCATGTATGGAAATTTCAAGGGCAGCTCCGACCCAGGGGTAGCCCCTCCGCCGGAGGAGCCACCGGGCATAATCCCACCCATGAAGCCGGCCACGGCGGACTTGACTCGGGTGAGCATGTTGGTGGCTCTGCGCGGAGGAGTGTCGGTTAGCCGGTGAGCGGTACCGCGGCTACCTTTACCCGGATTGCCCCCCAGCTCGGCAGCGCTCGTCGACGACAGGCTGAACGAAGGGCTGCAGGGAGGATGAGGAGGCCCTCGATGATTCCTCGAAGGGGGAATAATTCAGGCTCGCATTCCGCGGAGAGGGGAGGTGCGGGCGGCGATGCTAGCGGGGAAGGTGCTACGGCTTATTGGCGGCGCGCGCTCGTGCACTGTGATTGTTATGGGCACGGTTGTCGTGGACGCGGGACTGCGTCACGTGACGCACCATACGCCGTGATAGACAAATGGGCCCGTATCCTACTCAAATGTGGATTTAACCCACAATTACGTGGCAGTATCGCATACTGTTAAATTTTCCTGGGATACTGGTAATGAATGAAAAGCCAAAAATCACTGTAATCTGGCGATGCCACAGCCCAATTCCACCAATGACCACAATCTCACCTTGTGATTGTCGGACGCTTTTGTTGACATCGTTGTCTACACATTTTTTTTTGTGCTTAATAATTGTATCAAAGATGAAAACGTCTTAATCTGAAAATGTAATGTGCCAGTATGTTGACAAAGCTCGGGATGTTTTGAAAATACACCTTTTCTAAATCGTTCAATCACTCATACACGAGAACCTCCGGCGTTACACTTGACCCGTGCAGGACTTAAACTGAACTTTGGCTCAGGCTTGAATTTCGAGAAAGCCTGGATTCTCCTTTAATTTTCCGCGCAAATCAAAATCAAAATTCCAACGTGCAGTACGCTTGATTTATCAATAGATGGCGCTAGATCCTGTGTTGGACAATTTGCAGTTATCATTCATAATTCCAGGGTCATATCAAAACAACATCACGGTTTGGATGATGTTGTTTCACTTATGCCATTTGTCATAACATGTTTTACTTCAATCTTTTCAGTGTTTGACTGTCACATGTGAGTGCTGGGTGTGATTTTGGCAGCACATTTGAGGGCGGTTGCCCTTAATCGACTGAGATGGAACAATGAGGTTGGCGGTAGGTGGAAATACCGATGATGCTAATTTTAAATAGTGACAGGACAACTCTCGTCACAACTATGAGCCTCAGTCGTCATCAGTCACAGCCAACCACCTGTAAGGTTAAATCAGTGTGAGGCCAAAAATTTTCAAATTCACGTGTTGCAATGTGTCATCCTCTTTATGGTTCAAAGAATGTGGAGCGCTGCCGGCAGTTCGATTGTTTGAGGGGAAATATGCAGGCTGATTGGAAAGACAACTTGCTTAGGCATTCTTTCCTTCTTTTTTTTTTTTTTTTGAGTGGACCGCACTAATAACCTTTTCCTGAAATCAGACGGCATGTTTCAGTCACACGTATGTCATATTCCCAGAATTAGATCATCAGGGATTTCCCAATTCCTCCTGAAATTCCTCTCTATTGGTGCACTGCGAAAATTCCTCTCAGTTGCAACAACTTGTGTATGCAAGTTGTTGGCACAGATATGATGGATGGATAACATCCAGGACTACCCTTAGATAACCCACATTCATATGTGATACCTGGCAGGATGGAACGCTCAACAGGATGACACCGAAAACCATCTCGTCATCTGTGAGGGTTCCTGCGTGTTCTTCCATGCTGCTGGTAATACGCACATGTTCCTGACACACAGCTGTAGTAAAAAAAAAAGAAAAAAAGAAGAGTGACGTTTACCTTAGATGAGGGCATGAGACCCAAGGGAAGAAAATGAGACAACAATAATGTTCTTTTAACATTTCAATGACAAATGTGTAACATTTCCATGAACTCTACAATACGGTAAATGACATTGGTAATCACAGGTTTCTCACTTGAACCAGTGAGATTATTTGTACAAACAAAGACACTTCTATGAGTTGAGGGAAAGAGGAAGCTCTCACAGTTTACCAATGCAGAGAAAAAATGTCAGAGGTCAAATCTTTGAACGTTGTTTCACTGACCTGTGTCAGCGCGTGTGTGTGCACGTTTCCTGACTCCTCCCCCCACTTTAAATGCTCCTATCAGTGCGACTCCCACACTCAGCAAGCCTGGCTTTGCCAAAGCACTGTGGTGCTTCTCTCATCATACCGAGAGGTCAACTGTTAATCGACTCCCTGCCAAGGCAGTCTGAGGAAACGCCAGGGACGCTGCAGGAATACAAAAGGAAAGAGGTGAAGGAAGAAGCTGGGCGATCCCAGAGGCAGCGGAGAGGAGGAGGACTGAGTTCGGTGCTGGAAATGATACTGCTGGCTGTCTTACCTGTCCTCTGCTGGGTTCTGAGTGGAGCTGGAGCCCAAGTTGCCAGGGAGAAGTGTGGAGCTCAATGTTCTGAGGTAAAGCTACCTTTACAAAGGATCTCAATCCAAACTTTGTCTTATTTGTTTACCTACCAGCAATTGCTACGAGGACACCAGGTGCTGAATCAAAGATTTATTTTCATATGAAACTGTCTGCTTGTCAGTGACTTTTTTATTTGTTCAAAAAAGTTAATAGAGAGATCATCAGGCAATCAAATCAATTCTAAGACCACAGAGATGACTGAGACGTCCATATGCACGATCACATAGACAATGCGCACAAGAGCCTCCATGGAAATAACACTGTGACAGTGTCTCAGCCAGACGTCAAGACAGTCTTTTGGACACATAGTATGACTTATCTATGAGTGTAACCTTTGTTCAGCCTTCAGTCCCCCAGCCATTAGTGCACTTATGTAATAGTGGAATATGGATGAAATTTCAATCATGTGTGAATTCTCCATCATTTGTGTAGCCAAGTAATAATGGATGAGTGAAAAATTTATAAAATTTACGATATTTTGACCCAGTTAGTGTTAATTCCTCAAAGATAAATATCACATTCAGACAAATGCCTTTTTTGTGGCATACAATATACATATGCAAAATGTTGTGCGGGCCCAAGACCGTCTTTGCATATCACACTGGCTGAGACCATGTGGACAGAAGATGTACCTGCTGTACCGTGTCCTTAATGGAAGAAACAGAGGTAGCTTTCCGTCTCCGTCACACAGGGAGAGCGGCAAGCTCACAGACTTTGATCCGGGCAGATTTGATGACAACACAATGACAATGTGTGAGTCACCACTTGGGCCTTGGGTGGCACCAGCATACGCTGGTTTGCAGAGCCCGGTGGCAGATAGACAAACACGGATGTGTTTGGGCACTTTGAGTCAAATTGCACTTCCTCATTTGCAGAATGAGTCGCTGTTGTTTGCATGCCGCAGTCATCATGACTTTTCCTTTACTCACAAGCTTTTTTTCCCCTTTTGCGCAGGGACTTCAGTGCAAGACCAAGCCAGGATGTGAGTGGACACACACATCTGCGCACTAATGCTCCCACGTGCCAACATTAATGTTCGGGTTAAGAAGAATTAAGTTGTTGGTTGATATTCCTTCAAATAAACTTGATTATTTGATTGCAATTTGATTGAAGAGAATTAAATGACACATAAATCTGTGGCAATTACTTTTAACTGCCCTGGCGCTTCCCTAATACACAGTGACTCACACACTGTGTAAACACAACCTTACTACACATTGCTGTGAAAGGTTACAGACTATGCTACTTCAACAGTTAGACTGAGTACACTTTTGTGTGTACATTGGGATGAAAAGGATGGATAAAGATCACAGTAATAGAGGAAACGCTGTTCTGCGAAATACTTATTGTTTTTTTTAGGCATCAGGAGTGTAATAAACATTTAAGTTCTTTCAGTAACTACTGCAAAGTTTGACTGCTGTGACCTGTGTGACACATTTCTTCTCCTTCTCTTTCCTCCACCCAGACATGTTTTCGCCACCTTGTCAGAATCCTCCTGAGGGTCTTTTAAGTTCCTTCGTGTTCCAGAACATCAGCCTCTCTACAGCCATGAGGTGCACAGGGAGACAGCAATGCTCGCTGCACCTGCAGATCAACACCCAGTTACAGCTGACAGGTGCGTTTACAACACTCTGCTACAATCGCAATATCGCCGCTTTCCACGGAGATGCTTCTCGAGTTAAGAAACATCGTGTCCACGTTCACAAACAATGTTGGGAATTTTATCAACAGGAAGGCACAGCAAAGTCAGAGGTAAACCCGCGTGTGGGAAAGGTGATAAATCACAGTAATTGCTGGTTTATGATGGTAGGGTTGAGCACACATTGTTCTATACTGGTTCCTGACTCCACCTATATTACTATATTATTGACCTGAGCAAAGGTGAACACAGATCAGGCTGATCCAAACCATTAAGATGTTGGAAATTAAGCCATCCAGGATGCATTGTAATGGGAAAACCCCTCCTTATACTCTTTGCTTTGTTTTTCAACTGTCTGTCACAACTTGCAATGAGGAGACGCTGCACTTCCCGCAGAAAGCACCTTTCGCAGTTGTGCGCGTCAACGGAATGATTCTGGAATGTTTCCCTGACGTGCAGCAGAGAGGAGCTGGATTGTTTTTTTGTTTTTTGGAATTTCAGTGTCTTATCGCTGTATTATTCCAATTACACAGAGCCCATTCATGGCATGTCCATCAGCGCCACAGGTGGCGGAATTGTGAGGAGCCAAATCCTAAGCTTCACTCGAGCATCCAGAGAGAAAATGTTTGGACGACAGGTAAATACTCAGTCACTGTCATTAATTCAGATGAGGTCAAGTCAATATCTTGCACGCAGTTACGGTTATGTGTCTTGCAAGCTTGCTGCAAGTAGTGCAATAAGCAGGAACAGAAAAAGAAAAAAAGCAGAAAACTGTCAGTCTTTCGTGGTGAAATGCACAAGAAAATCCGAGCACCATGCACCACTGTTGGCTCCCTAACAGACCTTGGGTATAAAAAAGGGAAGATTCTGAATCATGTAACATACCATCTCTGCTGTAGTCTGGGGCCAAAAATTGCACAGACTTGAAAGTATGTTATGAAGAAACAGCTTAAAAAACAAACCCCCTGTTGCTATGGCTGCAGAGTGTAATCTGTCGATCGACTGACATCTTGCGTGCCTCCACTGTCTTTTCCCCTGCAGGTTGAAGTTGAAATTAACTGCTTTGACGTATCGCCTGGCGAGGACGTGCAGGTGACGGTGAAAACATTTCCCAACTACTGTGGGTTGAAATGGTCCAGCTCCTACCAAGTTCCGGGTAAGTGGAGGAAACACATCATGCAAAAACATGCGAATCACATGGGCACACATAGATCACATTCCAAGCTCTGTGGGACAGATGTGAAAAAAAGTCACAAGGTCCCTCAGGCAGTCTAGGTTCAAGGTAAATGATTCACACAACGCCCCAAAGGTGGGCTAAGAGTAAACGTTAGCATGTTAGTGACACCTCTTCTTTTCTCCAGGATGCAGCAGCGGTGATTTGCGGAAACACGTCCCAGAATGCATCGGTACGTTGTTATCCTACTAGCTAACATGTTGCAGTGTCAGACATGGCTGACCTCTGTCAATCTGACCTCTGTGCCCGAGCAGCTGGTCGGCTGTCGTACACGGTGAACCAGCAGAAGAGAGAGCTGAGCGTCAACGTGTCAGACATGCTGGAGGACAAAGACTACCACCTCCGTCTCTGCCACAAGGATTTCATCTGCATAGGAACGGGCGCCCGACAGCTGGTGAGTGCTCATGAGCACGGAATATGAAATTTGATAAAATTCCGTACGAGGACAACAAAACTGCTCACGGTAGTAACTGCAGTGTAACAGGAGGGAGGAAGAGGATAGAGAGAACAGGACGGTTAGGTGGAATTTCATAAGGAACCCTCATCTCAACCAAACACCCAGCTGAACTAACAAACGTACTAGGCCGCGCTTGAATGAACAGCTCAACTGGTGAAAAATTCTCTCCGCACTCTCAAGAAACGATGATGGACGAGGCTAAAAACCGGTAATGTTCCTCGTCAACATCCCATTTGACTTGCAACAAAAAGAAAACAAAAAACAAACATCGAAAGAGCCACTCGTGTAGGGGCATGAGATCAGGCTGACATATATTGCTGTCACGCAACTGAAAAACAATCACGGAACTATTTGAAGTTGCCCGAGCACGTACGCATCTGGAAAAAAAAAAAAAAAAAAAAAAAAAAAAGGGGGCGGGCTCTCCTTTTGTCCCATGGATTTGTACAAACGATACTAAATCATGCACAGTAAAGGGAGTAATAGGCACCTGCCACTACAATGGGCATAATAGGGAGTCTCTGCTCCAAGTAATGGCTTTGGCGGTTATTGGATGGCGGAGCATTTGTATGATTGTGCAGATGTGCACACGGGGTCACACAATAATGATAATGGACGAGGGCTGTTTACTCTCTAGATTAAGAAGACGGAACCTGTTAAGAGCGCCACACTACAATATGGCAGGGCTGTGCCCTGCCTCTGCATCGAGGTAAAGGTTGAAAACCATCATATTTCCTGACGTTCAGCTGAATCATCCATCATCATAGTGTGTATCTACCTCCTTCATAGGGGTTTTCTGCTGTGACGGATGCTCCAAGAGTCCAAGTCTGCCCCTTTAAAGACCGTGAGTGGCTCACACCCAGATGGTTTGTCTTTTTTTTTTTTTTTCTGTCTGCTGACCGTTTCTTTTACCCTCTCTGCAGGTATTGAAGAGCTGTGGTTTGGGCTGACCTTTGACCCCGAGGAGGAAACTCTTTCCTGGGAACCTGCCTGTCGCATTGAAGTTACAGTTGCTTTATGTCAGATGAGACAAGATGGCGTGTGTGTGGAACTACCCCACTCTACCCAGAACGTCAGTAGGGAAAAGGTAGCCTCCTCTACGGTCTCCGATCTCCAGTTTAGGAAGAGTCCAAACTGTTGTAAATCCTACTATATCCTTGTGGGACGTCATTTCGGGGAAGGGAGAGAATTCCGGCACTCCCACAGCTGGGAAAAAAAACACTATTATCTGGCTACATGACCTAAGCCAAGTCTTGATATCTGAGACAGCAATTCCCTTGCAACATGACAACTACGATGGCTATGGCCCATTAGCAAACTGATGCCCTCTGATCTGGGAAATATGAAACAGCTATACTGTCACAGTAGCTCCTCATCAGTCAAATATATTACTATGTTGCATACAAGCCGTTTCATGAACAACTCAGATTATGTCTTGAAAATGTTCATCATGTGCTGTTTTTCAGATCGCATATTCTACGGTTGACCCACACCCGCAGCTGTGTGTCAAGGTAAAAAAAATCCCAACGTCACATCTTAGGATACTATCTGGATAAAGTGAGTGACGTCCAACGTCCTATCAGTTTACAGTTGGAGCTCAGTCCTGGATCAAGTGTCCTTTTACTGACGGCAGATTCCAAGGTAAACCGACAAACGGGATGTTTACACCACACGGGTTGTCTCTGTTTTAACTTTGACTGCAACTTTGCAGCATGGGAGGTGAAGTACACGGATGATAAAGAGGTGCAAATGCGGTCACAGATTACAGCAGACTTCTCTGTAAAATCTGGACTGTCAAACATCGCCGCGAGTGACGAGGAAGACACGGTGCATTTGGTAAGTGTCTGACAAAGTTTTCCAGGAACAAAGACAATCGTCATCGTAGAAGAAATAATTACATCTGGGAGACCTTGTGATGTGTTGCAGCCTCTGAGAAATTGGATAATTGTTTCTGGGAATTTTGTCTTGGAGGTCTAGTTAGAATTAATCACACCGCCGTAGACGTTCGATTACAACGACGTCTGGCCTATATTGTTTTTAATTGGGCATATGCAGGCTGGGTCAGAATTTTTGTGCACGTGAGTGTCAGAGTGTAGAAAATGAAACATCAAAACTCTTTCAACTCCTGACCTATGCAGCAGGCATTGTCTGTAGCATCATAAAGTACAAAAGTACCTATTGAATACCATCAATACCAATACACCAACATTCTCTTCCTCCTCCTGCCTCTCCCCTCACCCTTCTCTCTGTTAGTCGAAACTCGAATCCATTCGCTTGAACATGACAGGGGATCTATGTGAGTCACAGTCGTGTTTCCAGGTGAGTTGATGCCACACACTTAAGAGTCTGGATTTAGTTTTGTGTGTGTGTGTGTGTGTGTGTTACCTCACTCCATGACTCTGACTAGTTCCATCTGCTCTGGGCAGGTGAAGAGGACAGATGTGAAGTATGCTGTCACTGTCCTGTATTGTTTCCAGCAATGCGGTGAGTCTTCCATATCCCACGTCTTTCCATCTGTTGGAACACTAAATGGTGAAACACTTACATTTCCTGGATCGCAAGATCCATGGATCAATGAAGTAGTACCTACATATCTACCTACCTACCTACCTACCTACACATAGACATAGAGGACTTGTGGGCACACATTTGTGTGAGACACTTTGTAAAAACGTTGACTCCTTAGCATATGCTCTCCCCTCTGCAAAGATCTTAGTGCCTAATCTTAAATTGGAATCTACACCCTGTCAGTGGTACTGATGTTTTTCTTTCTTTTTAAACAGATCCAGTTTCAAGTCCTTGGGCCTCATGGGAGGTCAACCATGTCATCATTCCAACTGTTGTCTGCCTCTGTACGATTATCGTAGTCGCTCTGCTGCTCCATTTACTGCTAACTGGTAGGTATACAAATGAACCATCAAACTACTCTTTGAGACGATGCCAAGATTGTAATCTCAGCCTCTGGCACTCCAACAAGTGGGATTCGTGAGGTTGAGTCATTAATCTTTGCGTCATGACACGGAGACGTGTGTCCTTCCAACGGGGCTGCTGAGGTAGTTAACCTGCTCCTCCTGTCCCAGTCGATGCCAATTTGGCAGAGGCCCTGATGGCTTGGTCCATATCCATCTCCATGTCGCATTAGTTGATAAGTAAACATTATGTCGCTGCGCCGTATCCAGGGGTGGAACTTGGGGAACACTTCTTCAAAGGGCCCGGTCAGGTGCCCCGCCCCCGGCCCGGCACTGATTTGTCGTGCCGTGGCCGTATCGTGGGTGCCTTAGTGGGTCTGGCTATGTGTCAAAACCCAGATCAGAAAAATGTGGGGGATAAAGGGGTGGGGCAGCACTGATGGGAAAATGGCTGTGAGAATCAGTCATCTGTGTCCTTCGTTGATGTGCCTGAGTGGCACCTGAGGGTGAAAACCGAGAGAGAAGAAAAAACAAAGAGGATGCCAGGTTGCTTCCACTTCAGTGCTGAATTGTGCCAGGAGATGAAACACAGCACAGCAGAAACATACTGTGGAGCTGGCACAGTGCATGCTAGGATGCAAGGCCACATATGGGGGATCTTCTCCACGATGTCCCAGCGGGGGGCTTGTTCTGTCAAGCTCATTTGTCAAGGGACAGGATTCAAATGCCCACACTTGCAATAGTTGTCATTGGAGCATGCAATGTGCTCTTTCCAAACAAGCCACCAGTTATCAAATACGGATCTGAAACACAATTTCCACTTCGCTAAACGTCTAGCGAGAAGCTAGAACAACAAGATGAGTGTCCTCTTGGTCTTTGCACTAGTGCATCTCCTCTAACTTCCTTCTGTTATGTATTCTAGTGTATCAGAGGACGAAGAAAAGCCAGCAAATCCCTGTTAAGGGCACTGGTAAGATCACAACATGTGGTTTTGGTGACTTTTGCCGCAGCATGTAGCTCATAATCCAAATTCATTTAAGTTCCACCCTATGTTTGTCCAGATTCTGTCCCGAGCTGCATGAGGACAGCCCTCCACGTGGGGATCTTCACATCTGATCCGCAGTACAGGAACTGTGACAGGACCAACCTAATTCATTGACTAATGCCTACTGATGTAGAGAACTTAACATGTTACGCACTGTATGACTCTGACCATGTTACACAAACACATATCAATGTTGAGGGTGCAATTCTGTCCTGACAGCTGTGTGACTTCCATTTCACTACACAAAGCCAGTATGTGTGTATGTGTGTGTGTGTGTGTTTAAATTTGTTGCAGCCTTTGGCAGCTACCGGTGCATTTTCTCTGTTGTTAGTGCCTGTTATGGTAAAAGTGCTTTTTTGTTATGTTAATATATTACTTTTCCATGTGCACTGTAAGAGCTTGATTGAAATAGTTATTGTCGTTGTGCATTTTTTTTTTCTTAGGGTATAAATTGTTGAAATATGCTGTTCCTCTCATGGGGGTGATGAAAACAACCTCTCTACATATCTCTACAGTAAAAACAATAATTTCTACTGTACAGAAGTTCATATTCAAAAGTATTTTAATATGTATAATTCATACCTTCAGGATACCCACTTTGCGTATCGAATCATGTCATCTCCTATTTCCATTTAGGATATGCTGCACATTCCTCACACATTCCGTGACACAGGTAACCCCTTGGCGACCTGCAACGAGGAAAGACAAGAGAGTGATATATTTTTGATCTGCAAGCTGTTAGCTGTGAGCATTCCTCATTAAAACAGCAATTTGCCAAAGCTGAAAATGTCGTGGTGTCTTTTTGGTGGAGGCACTGATCAAGTGCAGGGGTGCCCACATTTTTTTGGCTCGCAAGCTACTTTCAAAATGGCAAAAGAAAAAAAGTCAAAGACATCTACCTCCTCAAAAAATAGAGTAAAATAAAATAGAATAAAATAAAATAAAATAACATAAAATATAATAAAATAACGTAAACTAAACTAAAATAAAATAACGCAAAATAAAATAAAATGAAATAAAATAAAATTAATGGATGAATGAATGTATGAATAAATGAATAAATGTATGTTCTTTCATGGGCATTAATGTTAAGAGCCACTGTTTTGCACACCATTCGAGTAAGACTGTGTCAATCACATCTGTAGATTCGTCCAACTGTCATTTGACAGTAAATGGCAGTGACCAACCTGCGATGTCTGTCCACAGCTGCTCAGTAAGATCCTACACACCTTCACAGCTTTGATTGAAGATAATATTCATCCTTGTTTTTTTTTTTTTTTTTTACATCTTTCAAAGTAGTTGCCTCACCTTTCTCTTTTGCTCACTTTGTGTTGGGAAGGCGGTATCATGGGGTTTATGGACAGATCAAAAACATTGCTCCACATCTTCCCTCTTTGGTATTGCCACAGTAGACTGACAGATGAGGCAAACGCACCTCAAAAATGACAAAGTGAAAAAAAATCCTCCTCTCATTCCATACAAGAGTAACTTATTTTTTGCCTCTTAGTTTTTCTCGCTCCCCAACTCATTTTAATACCCTTTCTTCAGTTAAAGAGAAAAACTAGGGCTAAAAACTGGAGGATCACTTTGCCAACTTGTTAGTTTTGCTGCACTTTGTGCCGTAAATTCAGCATGCGTAGTGACCCATGTGCCGACTTTTTTTCATTTTCTTTTTTTAACACTGCAAACTCTACCTTTGTGATCAACTGGTCTATCGCGATCAATGTCATGGGCTCCCCTGATATAGTGGGTGCCCATGCATCTCTGAGTATCTAGTCTTTAATCACCAATCACAACTTCAAAAACGCATTTGAGGTGAGATTGTCACACACCCTGACAAACAGAAATCTCATCTGTCAATGCATCTCTTCAAAAAGCGCGGCAAACATTTGTTTGTGGCAACCAAGCAACAAGCAGCAATTATCCACGCAGGTCTTTGTCAACGTGTGCCTCTGTCACATTTGCGGTTCTATTCAAGAGGGCTGGACACGCAGAAGGGAAAACCATACTGCTGTCATTGTTCTCATCGTTCGCATCATTTTCTCCAATTCATGTGATCTTGTTTCCATTGAGCTGGTGTTCGTGGCAGGAAGTGACTTTGATTTCCTGGAAGTTCAGACTGAGATGGTGGATTGTAGCAACCAGGAGTCACAGAAAAGTTGTTTCTGCAGAATCTGCTTTTCTTCACTCGTAAGAGGTGCTCCAGCATGTGTACTATAGGTAAACAAACTGACAATTCACACGATTTGACACGCAAAGGCGTCACAGAGTTTTTCCTCGGAACTGATAAAAGCTTCCTCATTATCAGAGTGAAACGGAGTGTGTGTTTCAAGAGAAACAGAAGTTGTTCTTTGTTACATCCTGCGTTTTTGGTTCATGTTCGTTAAAAGTGTGTTTGTGTAACACGAGGAAGATAACACATCAGTTGGGAGACACTGATTCACCAGAATTCACGGTGATGCTGCAAAAAATCACGTTGTTATAACAGCAGTGAGGTAATGATAAGCAGGAAGAATAGTGTGAACCTGCAAGAGATAACGTGGACAAAATTCGATATTTCCTTGAATTGTAACTTGCCTTACTGAAACTTCCTTAATTTTTGTACTTGATTAATTCATCTCCCAAATCTATTTAATGTAAGATATGGTGATTCCACTAGATACTTCTCTTTATGTGTTATAATATCTACTGTTAACTGTAAATGTTGATTATCTTTTCAATGAATTCTACAGTATGTTACCTTAGCAGCACTTTGTAATTGTGGAAAAATGCTTCCGTTTTCTTCAACTGATTTCCCCATGGCAGAAAGAATGGGGACACTGATTGTGTGCTATCCAAACACAGACATGTCTCAACCTTTCCACAAAAAAAACCTTAACAAACAAAACAGACAAAGTTGAGTTCCTCAGTGACCCTCATTTTATACCCATCAATGACAAGCAAGCCTAAAGCCTTATCTGACTGTTAGTGTGGCAGAACGTGGCATTATTGCAAAGTCACCAGCCCACGTGTACTCGGTAAACATGGGAGAATTTGAACTATATTATCCTCCCTTCCCACTTTGTCTGTATTATCGGTTACCATGACAACACTCCGAAACTTTTGCAGCACTGGAACATAACCTTCAAATCAGATGGATGATCTGACTTTCCAAACAATGCACATGAGAACTGGACATACCGGGTTGCCACTGGCGTAAGAGTTGTACAAGCATAGACATGTCAAACTAAATACATTAAAACCATTTCTGTTGAGAAGGCATCAAGTGTTATTTATTTATTTATTTATTTATTTATTTATTATAATATTCTGAACTGGCAGGACCGAACAGCATTGGTTTTGAGGTGTATCGAAATCAACTGGACTCTTTTTGAAAACGATGAACTAGCTGGCCACAGTGAGAGGCTGTCAAAATCTGCCACCCTGTGGTGTAGTTGCTAATTACTGCCTTCATCTGTGTTGATAAACGCTGCATTGGCATCTGGAGAAATTTGTGTTTTGACGGCTGGTGTTTTCCTTTCATTTTGTCTTCATGGTCCACCAAACCACATATACATTACATGATGTGACACTCTAACCGCACGTGTTTCGTAGGTTAGGTGAATGTGGGGACAAATTTGCGGTAATTTCAGAAGGGGCGTTACCAAATGGCTTCGAGAGAGACACCTGTTACTGTGGAGGTGTTGTTGTCGTTCACGGGAATACAAACAGCTAATGAATCGAGTTTACTTGTTTGAACAAGTCTCTGTACCGGGTTACCGTTAACGCAGACAAAATGACCAAATACATCACACTCAATGGTAAATGCGTATCATTAACAGGTACGTCAGTTAGCTCAACCCGCACATCAAGGGCGTTAGCATGAGTTTAGCTTACTTACACAGGCGCTGCAACGGACATTTGCCAAATGGAGTCGAAAACAGCGGGACGGGGAATAACGAGGCCGCCCGGGCGGGTACCAAGTGTTCGGAGGAGCAGGGCCGAGTCTTGCCGGGCCAACGGCAGCGTCTGCCCTCATCTTTCTCCCCTCCTTCACCTGTGGGGCCGCCGCCACCGACCACCGTGCTTCAAGTGTGCCGGCAACTCACCAGGCTCGGCTGTTAACGTTACAGTCAATTTACCGACACCAAACACCAAATTAACACCAAAATGCCCGATACAACTGTAATTCTTGAGGAGCCCTCAGGGGGTGAGCTTGTCTATGCAAGAAATATCAGTTATACGGAATAATAATAACAATGCGTGTTATTTGTAAGTGGGATTCAAGATACACAGGGTCACCGTACATACTGAGATAAACATTACGCCGAATGTCTCATCGTGACATAAATACTCCAACGATACCAAATCAATAAATAAGTCGGAGAGTCAATCACATTAGATAACGTAATACAACCTCTCTGGGGCGTCTTTAGGGAAAATGCATTTATCAAACGGCAGTGTAACATAATGACACACAGGACTCGCATACAAAAAGAAATATCTATAATGGACACAATGTTTACCTACATGTAAATCATCACATTTATCATGAACTGCTGACTATCATCAGTTTGAGCCTCAAGCTTCTTGCTTTTCTTATTGAGGAATCTTTGAAAAATTATAAAAAAGCATATATTAAATGCATATTGTGTGTACAGCATTGCCATGCATATGCCCGCGTTTATCATATATGTGATGATCTGTCGTCCACCGTCATCAGTATGACAGTCTGATGTGTTTAGAAATTATATGTTGTTTATTCGATATCTCTACAAACTGTACATATTCATTTTGTAATCATTAAATTTGTTGCCAACTGTTGACTGTTGTGTGATTAGTGTGAATACAGTATTTCTGGTGGCAAAGAAAAGTGTCTATGACAGCGAAACACCACGCAGTTGGGCAAACATTCAACAGAAAAAAGACATAAAGACTTCTGTCAGACAGATAACAGATGATGGCCTCTAACAGCACGGGTTGCACCATATGCCAAAATCAGATATCGCTGCTTTTAAATTAGGCCTCCCACAGTATCAAACTTTTCTCAAAGTATTTTTGTATTCTGTGGAGGGCAAAGTGGACAAAGTGGGCAAAGCTCATTGCTTGTAGTGTTTGGAACTAGCAAAGATAGATAGATTAGGCTCTTGATTTTACAGTATTATCGAAATTTCCCATAATAAAGCTCATGTCATTGACTTGGATGTGTAATTTATCAGCCATTGCTCCTCACATGCTCTCCTACATAGTTTTTTTTTAATCTCGTAGATACCCGGTTGCAATGTCAGTATGTCAGAACAGCTACAGAAAACGTCCCTTTGATTCATCTAATCTTTTAGGTATTTTAATGCCAACCAGAGTCAGGCTCTGAGCAACAGAGGTTACATTTCTTAGGTTAGCCACAAGATGACAGTGTTGACCGTGAATTGGCTGATTCTGCCCCACTTGCTGCAGTATTCAGTTGGGATGAGACACAAACGTCACAAATTATCCAAATATCCAATAAGAGTCCTTGCAGAGAGAATTTTAGAAAAATGTGGAAGTTAGTGGTGTGTCATATAACAGGTGGCTGCGGAGCCGTTGAGCAAGGCACCGCTGTTGAAAGGAATGCACACAGAATGTGAGCTTGTTGTAAGATGGGTTGAGATACAGGGGGCTTCTCTCGCCTTGTGATATCATGAAACAAAGAGAATGAATTGTTGAACTCTCGGCAACAGATGCAGCTGGTTTTGAGCTTTAAGATTTGAGTGGTACAGCTCTGTGATGGCCACTGTGGACTGGCGCATCAACACAATCTGAATAAGTGTGAATTGATCTCTTTTAAGAACTGCTTATCTCACATGTGATAATGGCTTCATGCGTATGGCTGCTCAGAGAGAAGGCTGATGTATCGGCACGGTGTTTGCTCGCTCTTTCCACATTCACATTTAATTATAGCTGTGGTGAAAATACTGCATGTCAACATGACATCACTGGCCTGTTATCTGCAGGGATTAGGAAGCCACAATGAAAATACGAAATGCTCCAGGAATGCAGCACACACCTCTTAACAGCTGATTTTTAAAAAAGCGTTCAAGGTGTTTTTAGGGGATTTCAATTTTTCATCCCAGATTAGTCCCGTGTCTCCCGTTTTATTTGTCTCCGCCTGTCAGCCTGTCTGTGCTTCTAAGCCCATGCGGTGAAAGAATGACAAACACGGAACCTAGAGACAACAGCCAGGGATGAGCTAATCCATGTTGTGTAGAATTCCAAACATTCCGATGGGGTGTTGTTCCCAGTTGGGCTAATCGGCGAGCACTGCCGCAATGCTTTTGCCCAGGCTTTCACACTAAACAAACAAACATGGCCTCACAGAGCCACGGCCAGTGGAAATTTTGCACGAGACAGTTGCATTCGCTGTGACGCGCACACCCATGCGCTTGAGCCCTCAGGTATGCAAGGAAAAGACACACATTCCTGGAAGCGACAGATCACTCACACTGGGTCTGGTGTATCTGGGGCAAAGGTTATTGGTTGCAGAGTGAAACACAACAGAAAAGGAGAATGGATATGGCTCTGAGTAGTGGTGGTTGTGGTGGTGGCGGGGGCTTAAGAAGATGAGAGGCCCCTAATCTGCTTGGGCCAGGTGACTACAAATTAAAGACAGATGATTACATTAACTACGTTTCACTGTTCTTCGCACCAACGTTTCGCTGTCAAGCGATACAATCCCGAGTCTGAGAGTACTTGATTGGGTCCAAACCTGCAAGTTTGGTGCCTGATTTGGGGACAACCAGGAGCGTCTTTGGGTTGGGAAGAGGCACGATTGCCCAACGAACCCGACAAGCAAACCCGGAAAAGAGGGCGACAGGGGGTCGAGGTGGTGACAGATGAAAAGGTGAAGAACCTGTGTTGACGAAATGAATGGGGGGGATTAACAGAGCTGGGGGAGTGGTTAAGAGAGGGAGGAGAGGAAAGGAAGGAGGGAGATGGGCCGGACAGGGTGCCTGGAAAAAAGATGACAGGCTTATCAGGAGGAGGAGAGGAAGAGGAGAGAGGAGGGCTTTTGAAGAAAAGTACAGTGCTCGTGGACAGGCAGGTCCCGTTGATGAGAATAGGAAAAGCTCTCTCACACACACAGAGGCCTCTTTGTTCCTTTGTGAGTCATTCTAGAAAGGCCACAGCTGTAAACAGTCGAGATCAGTCCATTAGGCCCCGAGGTGCCGGAGCTCCAGTGTTGACTGTGTATCCGGAAAGAAACTGCAAGCTTGAGTCATCAATAAACAGAGCAGTCAGATGAGTGTGTGTGTGTGTGTATGTGTGTGTGAGTGTGTGTGTGTGTGTGTGTGTGTGTGTGGCATAATAGGAGACAGAGAGAGGAGGAGCGCAGGGTTTAGGAGGATAATGGCACAGAGTTGCACGGGGCAGTGATCTCATGCCTCTCCCAGCTGGCAAACAAGGCCTTTTCCATGGTCTCCTATCTCTCTCCTGCCTCTCTGTCACCCCTCTGCTATCCCTCCAAATCCCACCCTTTTCTCTCTGTGGCTCTCCCTCCCTCCTCCGTGTCACCCCTCCCCCCTTTCCTTTTTTTTTTTTTAATGCCTCTACTGTTTATACTTGAGAGAGAAAAAAGAATTGTGGCAGCGGCAATTTTCCCTCCATTACTTGTTTCTTGCGAGAATGTATACATTCAAAGAAATGGCTTGTGTGTGGTGGGGTCCTGCCCCTGTGATATGCACACACACACACACACTCACACACGCTCACGCACACACAAGCACAAACACAAAGCAAACCAAGGCTAACCTTTAGATTTACTCCCTCCCTTTAATTAGCAGCTACTGTATTTCGTCCCCCTCGACTTGGCTGAGGTCGAGTCTTCATCACGCCCCGCGGTAAATGCCATGCCAAGCCATGTCACCACTCACGCCAATCAAAGAACGCGAGTAGGTGCCGCAACCCAGGCCCGACCGACCTCAGTGGAGCCAGCGGCCTTTGTCGGTTTTCCTGACCTTTGACATGTCACGACCCCAGCACACGCCAGGCCTGCTCCTAAAACCACTGCCTCTCTCCGGGGTCGTGTTTGTTGTCACGTTAAGGCCGTGCGAGCGCACAGCGACAATCGGCCCTTAGCAACCCCCAACATGCGCACTCACAGTCCATCTGTTGGAAGGCAACCTGTGACCCTTGACATTTCAATAGATGAGGTCAGCGCGTGTGCCAATCAGCCAGCTGCGGAGTTTCCACACCTCAGTGTGTGTGTGTGTGTGTGTGTGCGCCTGTGTGTATGTGTGTGTGAGAGAAAGAGATAGAGAGAGTGTGGGGAACAGAGCGGGTAGGCGGGAGTAACAGTACAGTGTTAAAGAACTAAAACATAACAAAACAACGGCTAAGGCAGCAGCCCTGGCACACAATGAGCGCACAAGCTCAGCACAAACATTGTTAGCACAAACTACAGGGTCACAACATGGCCAAACAAGCACTCTCCGAGGCCATGGGACTCTCTACCTTTTTTTTTTGTCTTTTTGTCTCCCCATCTTAAATAGCCATGGCCAGCTGGTCCTCATGAAGACATCACGCGGCGTTTGAATCATACAAACACAACACTTGACAAGAATGTTGGCGCAGCGCGATCCGAGCGTATAGAATTGGACGGCCAATACGTTGATCCCATTGCGATGTCTTTGTTGCGGTGAAAGCTTTGCCGAGACGCAGCCAGCGCTGCTGTCATCAGTGTGTGGGCCAGGATTGGCTGAAAAGGCGGATGAGATGGAAATACAATACAGAAGCTGTTTTTTCTGCAGGGGGCGGTTGGAGTTTATGCATTCAGTCTGCGTGTGTGTGTGTGTGTGTGTGTGTGTGTGTGTGTGTGTGTATGTACGCGTGTGTGTAGATCCATGCGTGCCTGGCAGGTTTAGCAGAGGGGGGGTGTTAGTTCTGCTCCGCTACTTCAAACGCTTCACAGTTGCTCTGCCCGCAGTGATCA
>OMPJ01042362.1:0-10000 GCA_900312935.1 Carapus acus
CGTTGTACCCAGTCGCGAGTATTTTCGCCAACGTAGCGCTGCCTCACCTGAACACCGCCACTCGGCAAAAGATCCGCGCTGAGCTATCTGTTCCTAATCAGATCATTTAAGGTACTGTGAAGTTGCTGTTGCACTTTTGAAAACTTAAACCTGGGTAAAAGCTTGAAATTGCTGAATGACAGAGCCTCATTTACTTCTAATTTTGGATTGTTTATATGCATTTTTTACTCTGAGGACAACCACAGCAATAAAGTTGCACTTTGACAGTATGTCAGATGTCTGCAGTTGTTTTTAAGTGCATTGAAAAAAAAAATCGAAAATCGAATCGAAAATCGAATTTTTCTTTAAAAAATCTGAGATTTTTTTTTGAGGCAAAATCGCCCAGCCCTACTTGAAGATTGTGCAAGAATTCAGTGACATCTGCGGTGAATACACCATTGTTCCTAACAGGAAACACGCTGCAAGATTCATGAAGCATGCTTACCATCATGCTTTTTATGGTATAACACTTGGTGACCATGATGAAGCTTGGGCGCCACACATGGTATGCAAGTAATGTACAGATTATCTGCGTCAGTGGACCCAAGGCAAGATAAGAAAAGATACTCTTTATCAATCCTCTGAAGGGGAAATGACATGTTTTCACTCTGTCTGAAGTTGGGAATTCCCATGGTTTGGACAAGAAACCACGTCACTGACTGCTTCCTCTGCACTACTGATGTGACTGGAATGAGCAGAAAGAACCGAAGCAGCCTGGAGTATCCTGATCTTGAATCGGCATGTCGTTCTGTTGCTCACTGATAAAATTCCAGTTCATGTCCTTGGAGAACTTACTCACATCAGTGATGAGGATTCATCCATTCGATAAATATGTTCTGTTTGAAAATGTTTTTTTTTTTTTTTTTTTTTTTCCCTTTTCCGCTTTTTTGGATGAGAAATATTAACAAAAATGTACTGGTAATATCAAAAGTATGTAATCAAATTTGTCAGAAGATTTGATTTTTCTTAATCAGATTAGCATAAAAACAGTCCTACTTGAGAAAAATTGACAGAATTATTTGGATTCAGCTGTGCAAAATGGTCCCAATTCATTTGAAAAAACAGACCATTTTCAATTTTTGTTTATCTGTTACCCAGTGTTATCCAAAATATGAGTTTGCTCAAAGCTAACGTGAATGACTTGACTAAACGTTAAATAGTTTGGCAGTGAACCTAAATCACCAAGGCAGAGCTTGAGTTGATGCTGTCACCCTAAGATGAATACTGATGTTTTTATTTCCATAATGTGAAATGGACCATACAGACTCACCATCTTGTTCTGATGCAATAGCTGCTGCAGCAGCCTCTCTTGTACAAGACTGGCCAAAAGCCTCACACCTTCACCGACTCTCCGTTGTTCATTTACATGACTTAGCATCATTGATTCAGTAAATAAAATACTGGCGGTATAAAATGTTAGCATTCCCGGACCCTCATTGCGCCACGGACCAGTTTCATATCAGAAGACATATCCATGGACCCGCCAAGTGTTGCGGATAGTTAGTGGAAGTGACGTAAGCGTTTGCGTTAGCCGTGGTTACCCCGGTAACGGCGCAAGATATGTGTCAATCTCCAGCTGAAAAGTGTCGCAGCACGACAGAATTAGCGGTGCATGTTCTCACAGTTGTGAATAGTACGGTAGTACGGAGGGAAATAAAGTGCTGGCTCGCAGGCTAAAGAAAACCTCTGTCGCTGTTTCAGTGTGTGTGTGTGTGTGTGAGAGTGTGTGTGTGTGTGTGTGTATTTGCCCGGGCGGCTTGTTACCGCTGAACACGCTAGCCTGGCTAGCTAGATGCTAGAACACTCAGCGGTTCCGCACCAAGGTTCGGAACCAGGGGCAGATATGAAGTAACATATGTGACCGACGCACAGTGTTGCCAGGTGAGATAATCCTACATTTGAATCAGGAATCAGGAATCATTAATTGTCATTACAGCAATGAATTGTGTAACAAAACTAAGGTGCCTGCATTCCGGAGTAATATTTCAAATAGAAAAAGAAGAAGAGGAAAGAAGAAAGTTCCTTTATACACAAAATATAAACACACAATATATACATTATAATACTGGTATAAATTACAAATATCAGTATAAATACGATATGATAAAATAGCAGCGTAGATGGAGTGGAAATGTATGAACTTGAATATTAATTAAATATAGATGTTAATGTAAATGCTTTTAACACAAACAGGAGTGTAAAGCATTTCCTGTAAACTGTTCTGTTTTGGAACTATTCAGGTGACTTATGGCAGCTGGGTAAAAACTGTTCTTAAGTCTAGTTGTCCGAGATTTGATTGCCCTGAAACGCCTGCCTGAGGGCAGACGTTCAAACAGTCCATGTGCCGGGTGTGACGGGTCCTGGATGATCCTTTTTGCCTTTCTACTGCAATGGGAACTGTAGAGTTCTTGCAGTGAGAGGAGAGGGCTGCCAATAATCCTCTGGGCGGTCTGGATGACCCTCTGGAGTTCCTTCCTCTGTGCTACTGTGCTGCTGGAGAACCATGCACAGTAGACCTGTTTGCTCTGTAGACAAACTGGTGTGGATCAAATTTGGAGAAATATCGTAATAGCGATAAGAAAAAATCATCGTATGTTGAGGGAAATTATTGCACACCTCGCTTATGGGGCGGGCGCAGCGGACTATTCATGGCCGTTTTTCTGAGGCAAACGCATACACGTCGCTCGTAGCTCACATTTAGAAAAGCACGATTGGCTGGAATTTCCATCTGTTTTTGGAAACAGTTGCTCTTTATTATTCATTATCGTACACCTGGCAATACTGTTTGGGATTATTGATCGTATTTGTACAAAATTATTGTACAAATACAATGATTATCGTACACCTGGCAACACTCAATGTGGGCACCTTCACATGCATCAATTAGAGTCGTTGACAGGATGTGACGGAGAGTATCCGGTCACCTTCCAAAATAAAATATCGTTCAGAATCAGACAGTCAATAAAACGGAATATGACACTCATCTCTTGCGGGTCATTGAAAATTTCAGGTGGGCCGGATTTGGTGCAGCGACAGTTGAATGGGTCTGGTGTAGAGCATTTCTTAAACCAATCCCCATACTTCATCAGTCGGAATGTGTAGATGTGTGTGTATTTGTGTGTTAGGGACTGTTTGTATGCATTGATTCTCACATTTAGAGTGTGAGACAAAGCTGTGGCTTTTCACTCTTCCTTACTGCATCAGAGTTTGGAACAACTGGAAACCACAAAAAACAACAGTTGAATATAGATTTCCTTTCACCACTAGGCCTCCTGAGCAAACAGTTTATCTTGTACGACGTCCATTCACAGCCCAGTTTAGTGCAGGTGCAGTGTAGAATTATCCTTTCATCCACACCACTTTCAACATCCACATTTTCCTCTTTGAACATGCCTGCCTCCGTTCATCTTCCCTCTTGTCTCCTGGCACTGTTGCAGGTATTTGTTTAGGTTCTGTCTCGTCTAGAGGCTCAGGGTTCATTGCCCCATGCGCAACGCTGTGAGGAACGCCGCCACTTTCAACTTGCTGGCATTCTTTGCAGAGGAGGAATTTTGTAGTTAGTGTGAGGAAATAAATGCGTTGCCATTATCTGGACTTGCAGCTGCAGCTCTTTCTCATTCTCACTGCTGCACTGACCTCAAGATAAACAAAAATCCTCCACACAATGACCCCTGCTCTCACTCTCAACTCCTCATTGTGGGGGAAAATGGTACAGGCTTTTCTCCTAAATATGTTATATTCTGACAAATGCTCCCTATAATCTCAATGAACATTCTTTGACACGATGACAAGCAGTTGTCATAGTGTTCAAAATTAAAGAAAAAAATGTTTGGACAAAGGAATGGTGGCATTTGTAAATGTTAATGCACTTTATTCATATAGCCCTTTTTTTCAAGTGAGCCCAGGTGCTTTACAATAGATAAGTAATATGGACAATTAAAATCAATAAAGAGCAGTAAAAGCAATGCAATAAAGCACAATGAAATAGGGTAAAATAAGATAAAAGTATCACCATAAATGCATTTAAAGCTTTATTGTCATATGCACAGTATAGAAACAAGTTTCCCTGCACAATGACATTCTTATTATGTATTGCGATCGACAATATTTTCGCTCGGCCGCAAGTTGTCGACAGGTGGGAGCGTCACGTGACTACTTTGTCCACGGCACACCAAACGACTTCTCGGCACGCACAAAATGAAGGTGACTAAGGGATTGCACTGCAGTAGACCCATCTTGAGATGGTGAGAACATGGATGATTTTCTCAAGGTTTGTCCCACCAAAATCAACAAACATCCTGAAAGAGTTCAATCCGCAATTGAAAGTACAACAAAATGCTAATTTGGAGCTACAGCAGCTAAACAGCATCTACGCTCAACGTCACGTGATAAGAAGTTCTGACGTTTGGAATTCCCATAGTTTGGACAACAACCCATGTCACTGACTACCACTCCTGCACTGATGATGTGACTGGGATGAGAAGAAAGAGCCAGAGCAGCCTGAGGTATCCCGGTCTTGAATCAGCATGTCGTCCTGTGGCTCACTATGATGACATTCCAGCTCATTTCTTTGGAGAACTTCCTGACATCAGTGATGAGGATTCCTCCAATTGATTAATATGTTCTGTTGGAAAAAGATTTTTTTCTCCTTAAAACCTTTTTTGGATGAGAAATATCAACAAAAATGAACTGATAATATCACAAGAGTATGATCAATTTTGTCAAGAGACTGGATTTTTCTATATCAGATTTGCATGAAATCTTGCCCCCATTGCGAAAAATTTATGTCATTTTTGGATTCAGCAGTGCATAGTGGTCCTAATCTAGTTGAAAAAACATAGACTATTTTCTATTTTAGTTTTTTGTTAACAGTTAAAGTCAAAGTCAAACTTATTTGTATTTATTTGTATCAAGTCATAACAGACGTTTGAAACATGACAGAGACGCGAGCGTGCTATGTACATTATACCAGCATTGCATTTGAATGAATTTAAATCAAATGCTTAATGTACTAAATTCAATCTAAACCAGGTATTTGAGGGATTTGATTGGCTTAGATACACATGTGGGGTCAAAAATTACACCAGGGGTTGTTATTCTTCAAAATCCTCATTAAGAAAAATTGTTATATATTCATATTTTAGGTAGTCCTCGTGTTTGTGACATGAAGTAATGTTTTTCTTTATCTATGTTTTCATTCATTTTGAGAAAATCCTCAATATTTTGGGAATTTTAATTGGGGTAAAAGATTACCGCACTTTGGAAGAGAGTAGGTATTGGTAGGTTGTGACTCCAAAGGTTAATAAAATGCTTTTATTTTAAATGTGACAAAAGTTATGTCATATGTGCTTTTGTTCCTCCCAGTCTGATTGAGTTGCATCCTGATGAAACATAGACAATACTCAGGGTGCTGGGCTGAACTTTGGATTTACTGCACTGGACTCAAAAAGACTGAATTTATTTATTTACATACCTATTTTTGTCCACTTGCCGAAGACTTACATCACACCCGTGCCATTAAGCAACATTGCAAAAGAGAAAGAGCGATGGCAAGAGAGAATGTGGGGACAGACATAGAGCGAGAGGAAGACAAAGAGGAGAGAGCGCTGGAGAGAGCGCACGAGTCAGGGAGAGAGAGGAGAGACAAAGAGAGGGAGAGACTCTTGAATGATGCGAGTTGGACTCATCGATTTCAGCTCAAACAAAAATAGCACATGTGTGTGTGTGTGTGTGTGTTTCTGTGTGTGTGTGTGTTTGTGAGAGAGGGAAAGGTCCATAGTCTTTCTCTCAGTCTATTTTGAAGCCTGGTTGCTCAACCTCCTTCTCCTCTAATGGCGTTTATTGGTTCTGGCTGTGGATCTGGACTCGGGCTGCAGATAATTAATTCAGAGCAGCAGAAACTGAATAATGAAATTTAATGAAAATTTCAGATGGACTAAAAGTCAGTGCACTGCTGTCATTAATTTTAAAAGCACACATACACACACCCACACGGGCACACTCACACACACTTTCAGGCTCTGTGTGACGATCCAGGCTTTCCCATAGATGGCCACTGAGCCAAATAAATTTTTTTGAAATTGGATACGATGTGGAAACAATAATGGCATCATATGCCTGAAGCAACACAAAGCCAGCTGTTTTCCTCAGCTTCGGCGACGCAAATGACTAATTTAATTATTTTATTTAATGATTTATCGGCCCACCCGCCCAGCCAAAGCCTACAGGAACCACATCATAGACATACTGTTAAAGTTGTGTAAGTTTGATCACACTGTTTATCAATAAAAAAAGATTGACAGAACAAAAACTGCTGTTGCATATACTGTGTTTAAATTTGAACATTTGCAAAAAAAAAAAAAGAAATAAAAACACCATCACACCAACCATACCATAACAACCAATATATCATGAGAGTGCTAATGATGCAGTACTTATAAACTATTTTCATCAAAGAAAAAAAGTAAAAAGTAAAAAAAAATATCAACTATAAAACCATAAAAAAGAAAAAGTTACAGAGGGAGACCCAACACATTCCCCCCATTAGCAAACAGTAGGCGACGGTGGCAAGAAAAAAAAACCCTTCAGTGGAAAGAAACCTCGGGCACACCAGACTGCAGGTGGGCGACCATCTGGGTTTACCGATTGGGTTGAGAGAGAGAGAGAGAGAGAGAGAGAGAGAGAGAGAGAGAGAGAGAGAGAGAGAGAGAGTTGTACAGATGCACAGCATTACGCAGTAATAGTGACAAAGTTATAATTGAAGTTAGCATATATAAACTGTATGTAGATATGTGTAAACATTAACACGGCATGTAGATCAGGAGAGGAGCCCAGATGCTTTGGTGGTCCGTCACAAAGAGAGTGAGTTATTTAGTAACTTACAAATCCATTTTAAATAAAAGAACACACACATACAGTATAAGGTTAACGTCTCAGGCCATCCTGTGCAAATCAACTAAAACTGCAGTTTGCACGCCTTGGCTTCAGCAAAGGCAATCACAATGTCCTCCATGTCTAAATACCGTAGAACGTCATGCTCAATTGAAGTTAGTATCAGTCTTGTGAGCCTTTCTTGTCCAGTGGTGTACCTCATATACCGATAAGTTTTAATACACTTCAAAGCTGAAAAGCTCCTCTCACCTGAGGCCACTGACACAGGGAGCGTCAAGAGTAGATGCAAGGCAATGCTGAAATTACTGTACAAATCCAGCAACTTATTACTGTAAATGTGATTATGTGTGTCAAATGGGCAGGTGGCTACATGGTCTGGAAAGGTGTGGTGAGATGAAGCCGCTCTTTCAGAGGAATTTAAAATTCTACTCTCGATTCGATTCCTTACCAATACTTAAAAAGATCCCAAGATAATGTTATATGTTTAGTGCACTGACTTACTTATGCTTAAGTAACTTTATGAGTTGAATTCGTGCTTAATATAGCATTTAAGCATTTTGCTATTTGTAAATTAGACAGACAAACTTTATGCTTTAAAGATAGTTAACAGCTGCATGGTTAGGCCACTACTAGACATGAATGTTCTAGTTTATTTTTATGATGCACCGAGCACCAAATTATCGTAGGTTTTACTACCCCCCATCTGGTAGATGTTATCATGGTGGAATAGGTATCATAGGAGAGAAGCTGCCATTTTCATCAAAACCTATTACAATGCATTTGAAATGTCATGTCCTTGAGTACGATCAGCAGTGATTCTGGAGCAGATCTGCATCTTTCTTATGCTGTTAATAAACATTCAAGTGTGAGGCCATATCCAGCACAAACTGTTCTTCTTCATTGCTTGCGTTGACCGTCAGGCAGGTAGCTAACATAAACATTACCCAGTTATTTTGTTGCGAGCCTACCTGCTGCTAAATTACACCATTCGCACAAGAAACCTATTTTATCCTGTATAATTTATCACTTACCGCCAACTTGTTTTTTCTATCTCTCCTCTTCCTCTCTCTGGCTGCCTGTTAGAAAAGTTTCGTAATTTGCCCGCTGTAGGAATCACGAACTTGGTTGGCTGCCCTCAACTAGTGAGAGGGGCCCCTTTGAGTGAGATTCCGACCCTCCTGAGGGGGATCCGTCACTGCACTTCACTGTATCGACCATCGCAGAAATTAAAGGGGCGTTCACAGTTTGTCGTTGCATTTTATTCCTGACCAGTCTTGGGGCCCCCCGCCATTTAGGGGTCCCAGGCAATTGCCTATGTTGCCTGCCTTGACGCGACGGGCCTGCTAATTTATTAGTTTGAATAAGAGAGCGCGATATGAAAAAAATTTAGATATGAGTCACATGATCATAAAATTTCATGTGTCCAACCAATACAGAATTTCTAAATGCACAACTTATTACATGTCATTGGCTAATTCTGATCAAAATGTGCACACAGTTTTTGGCATCTGAACCAGTAGCCATGAATCCTTTTTCACTTTTCTGTCTCCAGTCATTTGGTTTTCTGCAACCTCCCAGCATATCCTCAGGTGGTCCACGAACCATAGCTTGAAAAACACAGCCTTGTTTGTGACCTTGGTGGTGTTCATTTGCAAACACTAAATGAAAAACTCTTGAGCAAGTGTGTGTTATTGTGTGCCTGTGAGTGCGTGCATGTGCATGCATCTGTGTGTGTGTGTGCGAGTGTGCGTGCGTGCACCCTGTTAGTGCCATATCTGAGTCTTCGAAATATTCACCATTCCAAATATTTTCATAAAGAGAAGAGTGTGTTTGCCACTTGAGAAGTGGGCATTGTTACTCAAAGTGCTACACCTTCCTTTCAGCATGGGGGCACAAAAACATCAGTGGAGACATGGAAAACAACCGCAAAACATTGTCAAGGCTTTTGGAACGTTAGATACTGTAAAGAAAATGCACATGTCAACTAGCATGTCTGTTGGGGTGTTTCTCATCCACCTTGGCGCCCAGTGGTGACTATTCCATACCAAACTAGTGATTTTCATCAGCACCACTGATTCTTTGTTCCGCTCTGTGCATCCCTTCCACCTGCTTGCCTGCGTCACACCAGCAAAAAGGCAAAGCAGCCACTGCACTCTTCTTTCTCTCACCGCGTCTCAGTTTTGTCTCCTCTAAGCCAACTGATTCAATACAATAAAAACACCAGCAGGGGAGGAAATCTGTCCAGTCACCCTTCCCACCACTCTTCTTGAACCAGCGTGGTGCTTTTCGACATGCTGCTGGGACCGCCCGCTGTCCTCTGACCTCGGGGGAGATTGGATCCTTGCCTGTGGACAAGCATGGCCGCTTGGGTGCAACTCCTGATGGCGAGATGACGCAACTCAAACAACTTGTTGAAATTGCGCTTACAACCGCAACAGCAGTGGGTAGCCCAACATTCAACTGAACTCAGCACCTTAGTTTCATTACACAATATGAATTGTTGTAATGACAGTAATTCCTGATTCCTGATTCCTGATTCACCCACCACACTCACACATGCAAGCAAACACGTACACATGCACCACGTATTGTATATATTTATGTTTTTTTTTAATCTAAAGGTACAATTACAATGTGTTAGAAGTTTCCACTGTACTTTATTACACCAATGTCAGTTTCAAAATGCTGACTTTGCTTCAATGTTATTATTTGATTTTACAACTATTTTTTTACAAATGAGCAAAGTTCATAAAGTATATATTATCCAAATAAAATGCAGTTGTGCATTAATGTGTTTAAGTTGTGTAAGTGTGTAACTTTAATTTGTTAAGATTTGAAAAAACACAATCTGGCAAACAATTGTATATTGTATTGATTGTATATTGAGTTTTCATAAAACGTAAAGCCATTTCAATTCTATGTAATACAACTACTTATAATAGATTTATCCTCACAAAGTTCTACTCGTATTATTGTTATCATTTTCTCACAAAATTTTTTTTTTTCAACATGCAGGCATTTTCCAGATAAACAATGACATCTTGTTACTCATGATTATTCATTCATTATT
>OMPJ01042362.1:12500-15219 GCA_900312935.1 Carapus acus
TCCACGCTCACACGCAGATGACATGCAAGCTACAGTACTCCCCTAACACATTCTGAACTTCCATCTCGGGAACACTCCCATTGCTTTATTTCTCTAACTGTCCAAGCGCAGAGACACACGTTCTCCACGCCATCGTCCGCACAGACTTAAGTTCCCTTATGAACATCAATTATCCTGTGACATAAGATAACTGACTTTTATTGATATGCAGCTGTCACAATAGTGTCAGTGTCAATGTTCATCATTAATTTTGTCCCCGCAGATTGGAATCTGCTACAGGGCCCTGCAACATGTTGGAGCGTCACTTTCTGATGCTATGGTGTGATATGGTGCTGTGTGGTGTTCGCTACCCTTCATCACCAGCATTGACATCATCATCACGATCATCAGACCATTGCCTTGCAGCTTCCATTGTAGTCATGGGGGCACAGACTCCCGTAAGGTTGGAGTCGCCTGGAGGTTGGAAGCGCATTCAGCATGGACATTTTCCACCCCCACTGTCCACCTCCCCTTTGGTGACTTATTTGTAAAAATGCCGCAATGTTGTTTTCAACATGGGGCAGTTGCTAATTGGAAGTGCCTCCAAACAAATGTTAGGATTAACAACCAACGTTTCACTTATGACTGTGCCTTGCCTGGCGAGAGGCTCCACAATGCGATGATGTCAGCAATTTTTGGAATTGCTTTCGCTCAATCACTTTACGACGATCACTTTTGTATGAGGGTTTTCAAAGTGACCGACATGTGGGTGGCATTGTGGGGGATTAAATGAAGCTACGATTTAACACAAAAAGTTGAAAAAACACTGCACAACACAAATAAAAATGCTGCAGATGCGTGTGCAGAGTGAGTTGAATGGTGAGGGATGCTATGTTACTGGTACTGTGTCCTAATTTTAGAATTCTGTAAGGCTAGGATAGAAAAAGATTTTTTCTCTGACAGGTATCATCCAATCTTTAGAAAATCTAACTTCCTATTGGCTGCAGAAACCAGCAATGTGCAAAGGGAACCGCAATATAAAATCATGATCAACATTTGTGAAAATCTGCAATGTACTGAGACTGTGATGGGTGATAGGTAGGCTATAGTGAGGGATTTTGTTCTAAATCCTAAAAATTCACTTTGAACACGTTTCAATAACGTCACACAGCTGTGAGTCACTCAGTTGCCATGCAGGTAGGAAACTATTTCCCCTGTTGTTTTTGTTGTCAAGATAACAGGAACGTGCAGGGTGAGGAGGAGAGAGGGATCCGCCACTGAAGGTTAGCCCAAAAGAGAGCTACATTTCACAGCAGCCAGCGTTGACCTTTTCCACCACCAAAAATGTCATTGAAGGTTTAAGGCAAAGAGATCCACTCGTATTTAACCAGGCTTTCAAAATCTTTGACATTTCCTCAAATGTTGCCACAGGATGGCACCTGAAAGACCAAGACATGGCAGTCTGCTACAATGCCACTGTGTTGCACACAACTGGACAATGGCACTTGTGGTTGTGAGGAGATAGAGATTATAGAAATGATTTGGTCATTGATGCAACATACTGTATGTTTATTTGTTGTTGTTTGTTGAACTTGTTCTCCGTAGCAATGTAAAAAAAAAAGCCCAAGTCTAAGTCTGTTCAACTCTCTTACCCTACTTCCCTACTTTCCTTCCCCTCTCAAAGAATCTATAATTTCTTAGATTGCCAGATCAATTAAGTACCTACTTACCTAACTGTCTACATGTGAAGACACACAAGGCCAGGCTGTGTGTGTGTGTGTGCGTGTGTGTTTGTGTTTATGTGTGTGTGTTTCCCTGCCATCCTCCAGACATGCTGCCTCTGCCGTGCAAATAGGATCCTGCAGGAAAATACCCACCCATTACATCACCTCTTCACCCTGCTCCCATGTGGCAGGCGCTTCCAGGCCTTTAGAGCCCGAACCTCCAGGCTGTAGAACGGTGTAACTCCTCGGGCCATCACAGAGCTGAACAGACAGCAAGATCTTTCAAAGCCAGCACAGTGATGGTGTAATGCAGGTGTCACCAACCTTTTTGAGACCAAGGGCTACTTCATATTCATCTTATGCTTATGCGCGGTATCTGGTGCAGGGCAGCAAAGTAAGAATTTCATTGTGCAGGGAAACTTGTTTCTATACTGCACATATGACAATAAAGTTTTGAATTGAGTTGAATTGAATTGTGTTAGGACTCGGCACCGAAAGGACCCAGGAGCGCAACACGGACAGGCAGGAGTCGGGAAATACCCAAGAGGGAATTTTATTGCCGTTTCGGGGAGAAGGTGAAGGCAGTTTGAGGCTCGGGTGGCTCGGCAGGAGGAGGTGGTGGACCAGGGCTTCGTCAGTGGGCTGGCGGACCGGAGTGCAGTGGGGTAGTCGTCGGAGGCAGGGAAAAGCAGGTTAGTCTTTAGAATGAATCTGGAGACAAGGGAGATGGTACACGTATACGGACAGCAATACGTGTACATCAAGACGCGATACTTGCCAGGTGTCTCTTTGGGAAGATCTGGCGCCGAAGGTCAGAAGAGCCAGGTTTAAGTACTCTGGGAGATGAGGAGATCCACCAATCACCCTCTGCCAAACTGCCAGTCAGCAAACAACAATTAGTGGCAACTCAACTCAGGTGCGCCTGAGAGCACGCTGAGCACGAGCTGTGAGTCTGTGGGAGGAAGGCGGGGGAGGAGGGGCAGAGTGTGGAGGAGAAGCCGTAACAGTAAAGCCAT
>OMPJ01042364.1:0-11687 GCA_900312935.1 Carapus acus
CCCGGGCCGCTGATGGAGCTGTGTTGGGCCCGGCTGCCAGGGGGCCCATGAGCCAGCCATAAAGCGCCGTGCCCGCGGCACTGGGCACAGCTATGCATCAACACAGCCGCCATCTGCCTCCGCTCGCTCCACTGAAAACAAAGTCACAGTCGCTGCCCTGTGACAGGTCCCACTACTTACACCTCTCACGCACTCCTGTGCGTGTGGACCGCAAGCCAAAGAAAGTGGAATCACAGGGAGTCGGCCGCATTCTGCCGCTGACACACGCCGGACTCCGGAATGCGCTTTTTAGCCCGTGTGCTCTGAAACTCTGAGACCGGTGGTGTGTAACTAGCAGCAGCAGGCTGCAGCTCGCTGCCCACACACACTCTCGCTGTCAGACAGTGGCAAATTACCATGCTGTCAATCAGCAAGGCCTCACGCTTGCTTTTAATAACCTGTTAATCAGCGGCTGAGGCAGGAACTCCTGCTTACACGCTCTCCCACACTCCAGCACGTCCCACAGGTTGCACATGTTAGAGACAGGCTAGCATGTTAAGGAAAGTGGAGGCTTTGTTTTGTTTTTTGCTCTCAGTTGTTTTTTTTTTTTCCTTTTTACTGTTTTTCCTCTTGTTTTTTTCCCTTCCATCCTCCTCCTTCCTTCCTTTCTCCCCTGCTGTTGCCTCCTAAGCTTTCAGCGTCATCTGGAAGACAGGAAGTCGTTGTGAAACCTACTTTCCAAAATTGGTCCTCAACACAGTTTTTAATGTTCGGTCACTTATAAATAAATGAACTATGAAACCTTCAAGTGCTCAGTAACACTGTGTGCCGCGGTCTTGTGTATCTGTGTTGGTGTGTGTTTATGTGTTTGTGTGCATGTGGTTGTGTGTGTGAGAGAGTGCGTAGGTGAGACTTTGAGTGTTTTTTTTCCTTTTTTGGTTGTTTCTCCTTGTACTCGTGCTTCTCTGTCTGCAGGCCACAAATGGGAAATCGATCGAGGTCCAACGCATTCGTGGGCTCACTGATTCCTCTGCTGAGTCTCACAGGAGCGCGTCCCAAGGAATGCACAGGTGCATCCCACGCTTTTATCACCGCAGGCCCCATTCCTGATCGATGGAGCCGATCAGAGAGGAGAGCAAAACAGGCGCCGGAACTGTGCCGAGCGGCACAAAGCAGAGAGCAGAGCTTAGAGTTGGCCGGCTCAAACGATCGCAGGTGCTGGAAATCTGCGCTAAATCCTTCCACTTGTGTATGTTTTTTGTTTATCGAATAACATTTTCCAGCACTGCTTATGTCAGCGAGGCATGTGCAATTATTTCCCTCCCCAGCTGCAAACTATTGTTATTTTGAATGGACGCGCCATTAGCGCACACACACTTCTCTAAACCAACCAATTACCCAGCTTTTAAGTGTCTGCCACTGTTATGTCAGCGCCACGGATGGACCCAGACTTCAATGGGGCAACATAATAGCGGAATACATCAACAACAGCGTTGTTTACCCACACAATCTGCATCCATGAATGCCAACAGTGTTTGTGTGTATTTTTAGGACGTGTGTGTCAAAGAGTCCCTTCAGATGAATCATCATTAGATGAATCATCCTTGTGATTCCTGCATTTCACCGTCAGAGACAAAACGACGCCACAACAGCCGAGCTGTCACGTTCCCTCTCCCCTTTTCCAAGATAATATGAGACGCGTCTTAGAAATATCTGGCTCCAGCCGCCATTGCATGTCTTTTTGCCTCCACTTTGCCTATTGCGCTGGCTGCAATCGGGGGTGTAATTTCAGCTGGCAGTGTTATGAACATGTACCTGCTCCTCTCCTGACAACCTCAAACTGTTCCTGGCAATTGCGAAGGCTCATTTGGGACCAAACGGAGGTGACACGAAAAGTCTGCTCACTTCAGCCCAACGCTTTGGCTCCAAGCACAGCCTCGGATTAGCCCAGGCGATTAATAAGGCTTTTGTTTTGTTGTTTAATTGACCGGCAACTGATGAATTCTGCCACGCTGATTTATTTTTCGGTCTAAATCTTGCTGCGAACCAGAGGCTAGACCCCATTCTGTCCTATTTAGTAAGTGTTCAGCCTCTCCCTCACTGAAGGGATTTAATGATTCACTGAAGGAGACAGAGTACAACTACAGACTGACGGTGCGCTGAACAAGTGTATAAGGGTTCATCCCGCGTCTGCTTCGCTTTGACGGCTACCGGCGAACAGTCTGAATCAATTTTCATCCAAGCATCCTTCCAGAATTTGCAAGAGTAAAATGAGGTGGAACAGGCTCCTCCAGGCCGCAGTGTGTTGTTTGGGTGCGGGCTGTCCGCCTGGGCTGGAGAGCCAGGCGCTCGGTTTCTGCTCCAGAAGGTGGAGTGAAAAGCAATTCTGTCAAAAACAAGGCTAGGGCACTGTGTGCGTGTGTGTCTGTGTGTGCGTGTCCTTGAGTTCTCAATGAGGTTAATCATATGCAAAGGAGGGAACAGCAGAAAGTTTCACTTTAGGAAGGGTTGATGTCACTTTTTTCCTACCCTGGCAGAAGTGGCTCCATTCATCTGTGTGTTACACAGGTGATGAAGCACACTGTACAAAGGGTTTGACCATTCTTCCTCCACTTCCTCTTCTTCTTTTTATTGATGGTGTGTGCATTATTATCAGATGCAGTAATATTGCAGTGGTGTTCCTGTTTTTATATTCTCGACCTTTCTTTCTGTATTGGACCATGTTTGTAATGCACCGCTGGTCCATTACAAATGGTGAGATAAAAGCCTTTAACCTTGAATCCATTAGCATTAGTAATTGTATTAGCTACGTGACCCTTGCGTGATGACCATTAATAATTTTCCTGAAACGTCTCCTACAGTTCCGGTTTTATACGTGTACTTTTAGTTTGAAGGAGTCATTGAGCAGGTGCAACTGTCATTTCCGGTCTCGATGACTTTGTCGAGACAGATTTGAATAATTAGACAAAGCCGAGGTTTTGTATGCCTGCCGGTTGACACTGAGGTGACTTTAGCAGCCCCCTGCCGAGTCCTCGTTTTGTCCCTGTCCTCGTGTCCTCAGTGCCCCGCGGGCTCAGACTGTGTTTGGCTAACAGGTGGAGGTGAAGCCGCGGGAGACTGCCCGGTAATGGCGGCTCGATGTGTGATGTTAGCCGTGAGTGGACACCAACACTTATCTGCATAAGGTTGGTGTGAATACGATGGATGTCATTCATCAACAGTGTCGGGATGTATAAATTATTCCGCTTTTGGGAAATAGTTTTTGTCCACGTTCTGCGCCCAGCAAGTAAACAGTTTTAAAGAGAAAATCAGAATTCTCATCGGGATAGGAGTCTGCCCACTTTCAAGCGGGTTATCATTTATTATCATCAGCGCTTGTGCCCTCCAACAATGAAACGAACTTTCGATAGTGAGATTGGACAACGACCTCATATGCACCGTTACGCTCGATGCACCCTCTTCACCTGCCCTGTTACTGTTTTTGGACTCCGTCGTTTACCTATCCCAAACTTGTTGATCATAGCAAATATTTTGCGTTACTTTGCTTCGTCTCTCCCTCTTTCCAGTGTGAAAGCGAGTCGAAACAAGGTCAAATTCCTTGTGTGGTGATAAACTCGTTAAAGAGGTTGGCTTTGCTCTGATTCTAATTCTGATTTATTGTTTTTCTTGTCCAGATTCGGCTGTGGCAGATGTCAGATGCTCTCAAATCGTCCTCAAAAGTAGGAGAACAACATGCATGGAGGCGGGAACAGGTAAGTTAATCGTCCTCCTCTGGTTGATTGTGAGTTTGTTGGTGATAAATTTATTGATGTAGAAGTCAAGTGTTTTAATGTCACATGATAGAAAATATTCCGGTACTGTCACAAACCAAACCCACCACCCAAGCCATTTCTCTGACATTTTGTGTGTTTGTGCTGGTCCACCATTTTAGATAATTGTTGATGAAATATGTGAAGATATTGATTGCAGTAGTGCTGCTGTTGCTGGCTGTTTTTCGATGTGTTGTGATGACATGTGCGTTGAGAAACAATGTCAATGGAAGCATGCAATTCTGGACACATAGCTTTTACTCTTTCAGATGGATTGACGTATTGATTGTTGGCACATAATTGTTTGCTTTGTTTATAGACTGTATTGATGGAGAGTGGAATGATTTTTGCACAAACTGCATTTGGTCTGTTGTCATGGGTTTTCGTCCCTCAAAGTCCATTTTTTGATATGTTTGGTGCTGCAGCTGTTTTGTGTTCTTGTATTTCTTGGTTTCATACGTCTCACAGCATCCCTCCTACCAGGGGGTCACGAACAGTGGGAGACATAATTTTGTGTCTCCCTCTGTGTTTTTGGTCTTTTGCAGCCGACACTATTGGCCATCTAACATTGCTTCTCATATGAAGTTGATCAATATTGTCAACTGAAGATCTATTAGCTATAAGCTGAAATGGTGATGATTTCCAGCGAAGTGGTAGCTTTTGCAGTCCTGACCTGAGAAGCATGTTTACCGCCCAACAGTGGAATAAACTGTGCGGTCCTCGCCACACCAAAAATCACTCCACTGTGCAGATTTCATTACCATCTTTTGCTAGCACCTCGAAATGAGCAGAGCCAGCAGGAAGCATCAAGGTGACCGCTCCTGCTGCTTTTATGTGGAATGCTGGCACCTTGGTAATCACATTTCCATAGTGAAAGGCAATTTCCTCTCTAAATGGAGCCCCCTGTTGGCCAGGAGCAAAACTGTAAAACAAAGCTGTCTCGATCCTCGGTGGACTGCAGTTGTTTGTTGTCTGCTCATGCCCCCCCTCTTGTCTAATCTGCCCAATTCAATCGCAAGCCCTCTCTAAACCGAGGACAGAGGGACACGTGCTGTGGAATCGTCTGCCAGAGACCTCCGCCCTTCCTTGTGCTCTTTGTATGCTGTTTGGCACACGTGGCAGCCAAAATACTTAAAGCCCAATTTTCTGCAGCTGCTGCTGATTTCAATGATTCAGCTGTGTCCAGGCCTCCACCAAAGGATTCGACTTCAACCGTAATGATGAAAGTGTGGAAAGACTCCTTGAGCACCAATTGGAATACTGCCCCTGTGTGTGTGTGTGTGCGTGCGCACGCACACACACATGCTTTCTTTCCTCCCTCCATCACCTTTCCCTCTTCTTAGTCCATCGGAGCCTGTCCTATTTTCATTCTAAAGCACGTGTCTTGAAAATATTTATTTTGACCCTGCTTTACGGGGCCCACGATGCATTGCAGCTGTGAGCAGTCATGTGTCTCATTGATAATGAAAGACTGGGGAGTGGGGGTGCAGGGGTGGAGAGCTAGGTGAGAGATGGGGAGTGGCACCAGAGGATGAGTCATGCCGCCATTTGGTAATGATGACCCGTCGCACGCGGAGTGACACACACACACGAGCACAGACACGCACACACACGCATCGGGATCTCAGCGGTGAGGGAGCGAGCTTGACTCACAAGGGATGTTCTTTTGGTTCCTACATGCTTCAATTAAAGCCCTGCTGCTCTGCTTTTAAAGCCTGTGGCTCTGCTAATCTGCTGTGTGACCAAGTCACTGTTTATCTGTCCCTGGATGTGTGTTAACAATTTCTTTGCCTTTGCCTGTCGCAAAGCCCCTGCAGTTTGCACACGAGGACCTTGCAGCATTGTTGACCTGTTTTCTGAAGACGTCTCCCCCTGCTTGCGCCCAAACAAACTTGACAACAAACTCTTGCCAGCAGATCTAGCTGTAGATTTTGATGTTGCATGATTTGAGTATTAAAGAGACTGACAGTTTGGGCGTTTTGCGGACTGCTTCTGATTCTGCATAAATGCTGCTATGTGTGATGCAGGCTGAGTGTGAAGCAGCATGTTCTGTTCTCTGTCTGATGGCGTCTGACTATTGTGCTGCCTTTTCTTAGTCGCTGTGTGAGACCTGTGATTGCCTGCGAATGTGTGTGTGTGCACTTTATGCTCTGCTGTGGCACCCTGCTGTGATACAAAGACATTTGGATGGCTGGGATTCTCCAGAGAGAATATGCTGATTAACCATGGACAAAAAATGACCAGTTAAGTCTCGACTTTCATCATGACGAGATGAAAGATCATACCTCTCTTAAACAACAAATCCGCAGTATTTTGGACGTCTATTGACATCAACATCCTGCTTTTGGTCTCAACTAGAGATGATATTAGCATAAAAATATAATATCGGTATCAGATTTTTTTGCTTTAAAACTGATAAAATAAAAACCGATAAAAATAAAATAATGCTTGCCTTACACCGAAATAGTCCCTATGCGCTCCTGAAGCGTTTACCGGCGCACATATCGGCATCGGCTGTTATCGGGATCGGTAAATTGAGAGTTGGACAATATCGGCATATCGGATATCGGCAAAAAAGCCAATATCGGACATCCCTAGTCTCCACTTTTGATTTTTGAGTTTGATATGCTTGATAAAGTCCAACATCCTCTCTGAAGGATGTATTATGTACTAAGGAGGAGAGGAACGTGTGCAAAGCAGCCGGTTTCCTAACACAATCATGTGACTCCCATGTTTATCACTACTTTTGGTGGAAAAGTCGACCGTTCCCCTTTTGGGCTTGTGGTGATGCAAATTATTTGCAGGCAGCAGGAGAATAGCTTCCAGTCGTTGTGTCAAAAGTACCGTAAGAGATGCTTAGTCAGCCAAACCGCCGGACACATATCTGGCAAGCAGTCTTAATGTTTGTTGCATGGAGCTGGTAGATGAGTCGAGTCTCTGGGTGCTGTTACATCACCAGTGAGAGGAAAAACTCTCTGCTTTGCCACAGACACCGCGTTGGCTGTGTCTGTACACTTCATCTTCCTGGCCACATATCAGCCGCTCGGCTCCTCTCCTCCTGTGACTCCACGCTCTCTTGGTATCGAGCCCCGAGTGTGCTATTGTCAGTCACATATGAGGGAAAATGACCGTATTACAGGCCAATGGAGGACTCCGCGTGAGGAGGCATAAGCAAAATATAACATGAAGGTATGTCGCTGTTTAGATGAGGACCTTTCCCTTGGAAACACATGGAATAAGGGCAACACAAAACCAAACAATTCAAAGTAATTTGTTGTGCTGAAACAGCAAAGTCTACCATAGAGAAAGGAAGAGGCAACAATAAGTGCTCATAGTCACAAGGAGAATCTAGATACAGTATACTCCAAAATAAACCCAAAGTCAGGAACACATGAGGAAGGCGGAAAACAGGAGAAGGCATGTCAACAGACAATGCAGGTTGCAAACAAGGCCAGTGGTGGCAGAAGACAAGGGGAAGTAATGAGAGAATAAGGGTCGGGAAGCCAGGGAGAGGTGGACCAATGACTGGATGATAGAGAAGCTGAGGACTAGATGGGGGGCGAGAACAAATACACACAGATACACACACGCAGGTGCAATTGAGGAAGGAGGAGAAGATTTAACATAAAAACATATGATCACATTTTCTCACAAAGCCGCACAGAGGTTGGTTGCCGTATTTTTAATGACTGCAGAAGCTAATTTGGCCAGTTGCTGTTGTGTTGTCTATTATACACCTCCAGGCACACACATACACACACGCTGCATCAAAGCACATGTCACCATGCTGAGCTATACTCTGCTATTGTTGTTTAAAAATACAAACACAAACCCTAACCCTTAAACACAAAATCTGAACTGTTTTGTTCCATGCACCCGTTCTGGCTGAGATAGACTAAATAAACTCAGAGTAGGGCTGGGCGATTTGGCCTCAAAAAAAAAAAAAAATCTCAGATTTGTTAGAGAAAAATTCGATTTTCAATTCGATTTTTTTTTCAATGCACTTAAAAACAACTGCAGACATCTGCCATATTGTTCAAGTGCAACTTTATTGCTGTGGTTGTCCTCAGAGTAAAAATGCATGTAAACAAGCCAAAATAAGAAGTAAATGAGGCTCTGTCATTCAGCAATTTCAAGCTTGATATAATGAACTGTCAGACTCATATACAGCTGCATCGTCCGGCTGGACCACATGTCCGTGGTGGCAGAGTAAAACGCCACCTCCTCCAGCTCAGCGCGGATCTTTGGCCGAGTGGCAGTGTACAGGTGAGGCAGCGCTACGCTGGCGAAATACTTCGAAATACGAAATACAACGTACCTTGCATCTAAAACTTTCAACAAGTGATTAAAACCTCGCTTTTCAACAGAGTAAACTGGCAACATGTCCGTGGCGATATAAGACGTGATGGCCTCTGTCATCGCTTTCCAACGCGCTCCATTCTTATCATAAGGCACACAGTTTGTAAAGCTCGGTTTAGCCGGTGTGCTAGAGCTGCCGTCTTCGTTTCGTAGCTGGTTACACTTCTCCCATTCTCTGGAATATTTATTCTTCAGGTGCTGGAACAGATTAGTTGCACTGCTGCTTCCGGTAGCAACAGCCTTTAACCATATTTTACAGCAAGGCTTCGTCTGTTGTTCGTCTGATGCATCAAAACCGAACCAGCTCCAAATGATTGAATTAGTTGTGCCTTTCTTTGGAAGTAGCTCTTGTTTACGTGCTGCCGCTGCCATGTTGTTTGTAATTGTGTTGCGCGTGGGAGGGGGCGGGCTCACATTGCGCTACGGAAACCCACAAGAAACGGAACGCGAAAAATGTCAAAAATCTCGAATTTGCAAAATAAAAATAGTTTTTAGCTACAAATTCGATAAATCGATTAAATCCATTTTTTGCCCAGCCCTATCACGAGATAATAATCAAGTGGCGAGTTGTTTATTATTTTCTTGGCCAGCTCAGTTATGTACCCAGACAAACGCATACAGGCAGGTTGTTTACACTCACGGTTTGCCACCAGGGATTCCTGTCAGACTAGGAGGCATTCCAGGAACTCGCATGTGAGGATGGGGGTCAAAACCAACCTAGAAGAGAGTACACACAAGACTTGTGAGCGCAGTGTAAACACACTCATGGGCATTAGCAACACATACAGGTCAATACTAACCTGTGGAACACAATGCAAACAGTCATGAGCACACAGCAAATAGACACACCCGAAGTATAAATACCCTCCGAATGACAAGTGTAAGAGTTGGCAAACATAGCGAGACAGAGCTGTCGCTACTTGCACCTCCTCCCACTCAAACTCAATACACACTCACAAGGTTGGTGAGTACACAGCCTAAGTTTCTGTCAAAGGTTGCCAAGACACAGACACAGCTGCAAGTCTACTAAACCTATTTAAACAGTGTAATGAACACTTGGCAAATACGGCAAAGATCGATGAGGTCATTGAGAATAACACTGTGCAAACGGCAAAGTCAAAAGCAGCTGCAGTGTTGACATTTTCTCCTCACACAATGTATATGTCAACAGTTGAAATGCAGAAAAAAAACCCATCGTCTCCACTTAATTTTCCTCTAAATTCTATATGGAATAAAGATATTATATGAAGCGTAACACACCATGGGTGATCTCCCGTATGCGGCCACTGCGGCAGCTGCAGCGGCGGCACTCATCTGGGGTGACATGTTATGTAGTCCGGCAGCATATGCTGCAGCCCCCGCCGCACCAGCCAGCTCCCCGTTCATCCCAGCCGCATGGGGTAACATTCCGAAAGCACCTGGATATGGACCCGGCACAGCCAGAGGAGTCCGCAGACCTGCTGCTGGGTGAGAGGGGAGAGAGAAAGAGAGAGAGAGGAGGGTTCTAAATCTTCTCCTGAGAAAGTATCTGCATAACAAGGGTATTTTTCTGTTTTGATTTTTAGGATTGATTGTAACTTTTATGACGGTGGTGGCAGATCAAGTGTGGACTGTACTGGACTCACTTGGAGGGTGAGGTATCTCCATGGAGGGGGGTTTTGAGAGACCAGGTCGGATTCCAGGGGTGGAGCTTGGACCAGGAGTGGAGTCCCCTCTTGGCGTGGGAGTGCTCGACTTGAGACCAGGAGTGCCTGCCTTGTCCCGCTGTTGTGAAAAGACACAATTCAGACATGAATATACAAGATAGTACATCAATATGACGACACAAATATCCATGTACCACCATTTTATCTGTCCTCAGATATCTATTTTTTCATGATCAAAACACACCATTGCCATCTCTTTAGACTTGAGGGATGAAGAGCTAGCTGATGATGCAGTGGAAGCCGGACTGCAGGGGTCCTTCTTGAGTAGACGTGCTTTATCGAGGCCGTTCTCTCTTGGGGAAGGAAGAGGTGTTCCACGAGGAGACGAAGGATCCTGGGGGGAAAAGAAGGATCCATTTATTCATAAGATGTTAACTTTTCACATCAATCACAATATGAGCAAAACAGTAAACACACTGACCTCGTTTGACACATCCACCACCAAATTGTCATCACTTTTGTCGCCATCACTGTCCTGAAATTGCACAACAACAGTTAGAAAATCAGAGTATTTGAGCTGGTTGAGAATCAGAGTAGTTGAGAATTTTCTCTCCAAAAAGGAGTTCTCCATCTATTAGCTGAAAAATTGTCTACATTACGCATATTGATCAGTTTTGTGCTCAGTCTGACAGGTGAGAACTTGCATAACAAAATATAAATCATCACAACTGCTGCCTAAATATTAGAGATGTCCGATAATATCGCTCGATATTAGCATAAAAATGTAATACCGGTATCTGATTTTTTTGCTTTAAAACCGATAAAAAAAAAAAACGATAAAAATAACATAATGCTCGTGTTACACCGAAATAGTGCCTATGCGCTCCTAAAGCATTTACCGGTGCACATATCGGTATCGGCTGTTGATATCGGTAAATTGAGAGTTGGACAATATCGGCATATCGGATATCGGCAAAAAAGCCAATATCATATCGGACATCCCTTCTAAATATGCATCTGCATAAGCACAAAATGTGAAGTCTCACATAGTGACTTGAGTCCTTGTCCTCCACTTTGCGCTTCTTCGTTTCGTTTGGAAAGTCTGGTCCATTGCGTCGCTTCTCCGAGTTCCTGAGACTCTCTGGCAGCATTGAGTTACTCTGAGGAGAGAACATGGAGAAAGTTGAGGAACCATGACAATAATGGAAAAAAAAGGGGGGAAGCCAAATTAACTCGGTAAGTGCAAACTCAAGGTACATGCACACAGAAAATGTGTTGGTTGTAAACAAAATGGCATTGACGTGGAGGCCTGTGGTGTCTCACCCAACAGGTTTCAGTCACAATCGCACTCCTGAAGAATTGATGATTAGATTAAGTGGCTCTCAAAATCTATCAGTGCTCCCTGACAAGCTGCATAGGTTGCTCTGCGTTTGTCTCTGTGTGTAATTGACTGTGAAAGCTTGAGTGTGTGACAAAGTGTGCAACAGACTGTGTGTTTGTATTGCTTGCATTATACATCTCTCCTGTGTTGCTGTGTCCCACGCACGCGCACACACACGCGGGCGGGTGCGCGCGCACACATATACACAAATCCAAGCCTTGCTTTCTAACCAATAGATCCTATTGTTAATGGATTAAAGCTTCATGTTGAGTCCATTAGAGTCTCAGCCTGTCAATGAAATGTGCATCCAATATGCAGAGAGGGATGGAGAGAAAGAGGGAGAGCAGGAGACGAGGAGCAGGGGAAATGAAGGAGGGATCACCGAGGGGGGGTGAGAAGTGAGAGAGGGAAGGGGAGAAGGGAGCGAATTAGATTAGCAGAGAGAGGATGGAGGGAGGGTGTGAGAGTCTGGAGGAGGAGAAGAAAGGGTGACAAGAGATGAGGGGGGGAAAA
>OMPJ01042367.1:0-20401 GCA_900312935.1 Carapus acus
TTACAACCAGGAACAGAGTCGGTTACCCGTCCTCTGTCACACACTTCCTCCCTCGGCGAGCCGCTTTTGAACATAACTTAAACATCCCTGTCGCGCTCTGCGCTCATATTAACAGATGTGGCAAATATCTTTTGTTTTCTCGTGGGTTATTCTCGCACCCGCCTGTTTTCCGTGCTGACTCACAGGCGGGAGGGCTGAGTGTGTGTGCTTTGCGTATGCGCGCATTGTTGCCATTCCTCTATCGGTGTCACCGATCGGGGAGTGACAAGCCAACAGGAACCCGTTGTGCCGCTGTGGGGGAAAAAAAAGTTAAGGAAGAACGAAACAGGCTGAAGTCGTTGTCCGTGTAACTCCTCTCGGGTCTCCGCATGGAGCCAACAAACCTCCAGGTAGGACACAGCGCAGCGAGGTTATGTTGTAGACGCGTGTGTCCGTGTCGTTCACTCTCTCGCTCTCTCTTTCTGTGTTTCTGGAGTGTATGGTCTGCCCGAATTGCTCCTGCCGCGCGCTGCTCGGATTCCACTCGCATCGAGTTGCTCCTGTGCTTTGGTTGGTGTGTTACTGTTTGCATGCGTAATGCGTGTTATTTCCATGCGGATTGCACCTCGCGGGTTCCCCATCCCACCCATGGCTCCCGCGCACCGTTAGATGCTAGAGGACGCCGTCAGTACACCAAAAAAATCAACTTATTGTTCATATTTCATTCTCTCAAGCTGCCATGGGAATAATACGACAACAACCAGACATAGCTTAGATTTGATTTGTAGGCCCTATGTGTCTGATTGTGCATCAGCTGATCCAAAAACTGAAAAATATGTACCAATTGCAATTAGTGTCATTATTATTATTGTTGATGTAAACATGAATGATAATATAGATATGATTAATAATTCACAACAATAACGGTAACAATGATAATAATAAATGGTAACAACACATCATGATTTGGCGCTATACAAATTAAATTGTATTGTATTGTATTGTATCATCTATTATTACTATTTTCAAGATTAATAATAACATTCAATTTATTTCTATTATGTGTAGACTTACGTTCTACTGGTTGTTATGGAGTGCAACACTTTCTTTCTTTACTTCTTATTTTCTTGCCTTCTTTCTTTTAATTGGTGTGTTATGGTACAGACCACAAAAGAACACACAGGTGTGTTCTGAGCTTGTGACACCCAGTTTGTTGTCACTACCTGGGACCAAAATAGTGATGTTGACATGTCTGGGTCTTCATTTATTTGCCTGTTATCAGAAAGCCATTGCCATGGCACAGAAGGCCTCCCAGGAGGACCAGGCAGAAAACTACGAGGAGGCTATCCGCTGCTACCAACACGCTGTCAAGTACTTCCTGCACATCCTAAAACGTGCGTTGCCATGGTAGTAAATAACATCCGTCTAATGTACGGGCACACAAACGATACACAGTAAGATGTGTTAGATGTTAAAGTTGTCAGTCATAATCTGCAATGGATGGAAATGGTCACTGAGCTTACTGTAAGCATCTACATGTGAAAAGCGTGTCATATTATTTGTGTGTGTGTGTGTGTGTGTGTGTGTGTGTGTGTGTGTGTGTGTGTGTGTGACAGAGAGGGGAGTGGCCTATTGTGTTGTTTGGACCAGTTTCCATTAATCAGACGTCATTCTGATGAGATGAGTAACAGATCTGGTGTTGTTCCATTAGGTGAACCACAAGGTAAAGATGGAAACCAGAAGATCCGAGATAAATGCAAACAGTACCTGGACAGAGTGGAAGAGCTGCAGGAGTACCTAGTGAATAAAGAGGTTGCTACACAAACTAATCACTAAAGATACTGTAGACAGTATATCTGGATATCACACTTGCTGAAAAATATCATGTATTGCTGTATGTCATGCTGTGTGTTTTGCAGTATTGTCGCTATTTAACTGTCTTTTAATCAATTTTCCTCTCCTTAAGATAGCCTCTTTTCAAACAGCAGGATAAAAAACAGGATAATCGATTCTAAACCTTTACCTGACCACCTGATAGCCACCTGATATAGCAGGTTATGCAATAGGGAATATTTCCACCCTTTATATATATATACCACCATTTTTCAAGTAGTTCCTCCAGTCTTCAAAACTACTCAACACAAACACAATAACTTGAAATGTAAACTGACACAGAAAACACAAAACATACCGATGAACTTTTTATTCAACTTTGAGTTGTTCAAATGTCATCTATTCAATCTTGTTAGGGTATTTTGAATGTTAAGATAGAAAGTAACAGTTGAAATCACTCCTGGTCTCCCTAACACTTGTTAGACTTGCGACAGGTCTGTCCCGGTCCCCGCGTCTGTCCCAGTCCCTCTGGAAGTGTATCCAGGCCTGAAAAATGTTCAAGGGGCGGCCGAGCATGCGCCGTGACGTCATCATACGTCACTCACGCCTGTATCGAGTTTTCAATGCGGAAGTTTTCTCCTCAAGCCAACTAGGCGACGGTCGGAAAACAAGCTCTTTCATAACGATTTGAGTACCGAACTAACTCCTATGTTCAGGGGTTAATGCAGACATTATCGTGCTAGAACGCTTTCGCTTGCTGCGGGTCGTTATCGTTTCCGTATCCGGAGAGCTAAACAGCCCGTATGGCTGCCAACAATAATTTACAGGTAAGTTGGGGAGTCAACCTAGCGATAGCGCCTATAAATACTTCTTTGAAAGTTAACTTAACGAAGTTATTCTTATGTAGGGGGGGTTATGTTGAGATGTTTGTACCACTGCTTTTATGTTGAATCAGTTTCTCCCAGGTTGTCTTTGCTAATCGTGTGAGCGATCTGAAAGAATTGTTAGCGGCTAGACGGTTTTAGCTTCCGTAGCTACCCGCCTAGCTCGATGAAAACATGACGAAGCCGTCTCTTATTCAACCGATCGCCGCTGATTCTGGTGCTATGTTTCGTAATCTAATGTCAAATGTATACGGTTGTCAGTAGTCAGCTTCAAACATTCACCGAACATGTCGCTGCTAACAGAAGCTAATCGCATCAACATCGTCGCCAGTGGATGAAACGTGGACCAAATGAACACAGCCTCAGTCGCATCAAACACTATTTTCCGTTGTATTTGCTCCTAAAGGAAGTGAAACAGAAAGTAGATATTGTTTTCTTTCCACTTTTACGACCGGCTCTTTATGCCTCACTTTACGCTGTTGTGGTAACAGTCCCATTTATAGACAAATCAGATGCCAAAATAAGATGTACCCCCACCGACTGAACTGTCATTTCTTGATATGTTAACGTCATTGAATTGCTTTTGTGTTTGTACATCTGAATCAGCACAGCTGATAATGTTGATCCAATCTTGCTGACCCTCTCTTGTATGGATCTCCACCCCCCCACCATTGACTGTGGCCTCTCTTATTGTAGAAAGCCATTGATCTGGCCAGCAAGGCGGCTCAGGAGGACAAGGCTCAGAACTATGAGGAGGCTCTTCGTCTGTACCAGCACGCCGTGCAGTACTTTCTCCACGTGGTCAAATGTAAGCAACCTCTGTATTCAGAATTTTAGTGTGTCACTGGATTGGATTGCAATGTCATTCGTATGAAAATGTTTTTAAGCAGCTGTTTTGTATTCTTTTTACTGTGTTTTGCCTCCAACTGGTTTGAGCATAGAAAGAAATACACGATAATTGTCAGGATAATTGATCACCCAAGAGGAAACTGTCTGTCAGTCTTAGTTAGAACAAATGGAAATCAGTAAATAAGTAAGTTAATAGATGAACAGGTAGAAACATGCACATGTCAAATGCCACAATTGTCAAAACAGAGATGATCAAGATCAGAATCAGCCTCTGGGCACAAAGGACAACTGTGATACATTAAGAGTGTCAAAACTTTGCAGTCAAACAAAATGCACGTTTTTTACGAGAGGGGGGGAAATCCCTGTCTGCCATCAGACAAATATCCATAATCAACCACATGAACATGTGCTGTTGTCTGACAGATGAGGCCCATGGCGAGAAGGCGAAACAGAGCATTCGGGGGAAGTGTGCAGAGTACCTGGACAGAGCAGAGAAGCTGAAGGAGTACCTGAAGAATAAAGAGAAGGCTCCACCTGCCAAGCCTGTCAAAGAGTCACAGTCTGACGACAAAGGGTGTGTGTGTGTGGGGCGGGGCCCCGGGTTCTGTCTGCTGCACTTTTTGTCACGCAAATCATCTTACAGCTGGGATCGGCTCCATTCATGTGTTGGGGAATCCTGTGTGTGATGATTCATTGTGATTTTTGTGTTCTGTTTTTGTAGGAATGAAAGCGATGAAGGTGATGATCCAGAGAAGAAGAAATTCCAGAATCAGCTGTCAGGTTGGTGCAGTGTTTGTTTGTTTTATTCAACTGGAGAAAATACTTAAAAAAATAGGTGCTAATGTACAGATTTTGTACAGTTTTTATATTTTAGGTCGGCATTCATTTGTCAAAAACTTGGCACTCCAAGCAGATTCTGTCTGGGAATATAACACCTCGTGCAATTTTCCAGGTGCCATTGTGATGGAGAAACCAAATATCAAATGGAACGATGTTGCTGGTCTAGAAGGAGCCAAAGAAGCACTGAAAGAAGCCGTTATTCTTCCCATCAAATTCCCTCATCTTTTCACAGGCAAGTGAAAAGGCCGCACGACAAAATACGTTTCACTGCGGATGACACCACCAGTGGATTTGATTTATTTTGTATTACTCACAGAGGCAGTTATTTGAATAACAATATGTTTGTCTTAACTGACAGGAAAGAGAACACCGTGGAGAGGAATCCTGCTCTTCGGACCGCCAGGAACAGGAAAGTCCTATTTGGCCAAAGCCGTTGCCACAGAAGCAAACAATTCGACCTTTTTCTCCATCTCCTCGTCTGACCTGGTCTCAAAATGGCTTGGGGAGAGTGAAAAGTGAGTTTGTTGGGTCACGGGCATCAAGGTCTCACATGGAGAATTGGATAACACCAGCAATGCGCTGGAATTGGATTTGCTAATGAAATTATTTCTGCCTCCAAGGTTGGTGAAGAATCTGTTTTCACTGGCTCGAGAGCACAAGCCGTCGATCATCTTCATCGACGAAATCGACTCTCTGTGCGGCTCCAGAAGCGAGAATGAGAGTGAGGCCGCTCGGCGCATCAAGACTGAATTCCTGGTGCAGATGCAGGGTGAGCCCGAGCCCACAACCCCCAACAAAGTCGTGCGAATTGGTAAAATATTTGATGTTGTTTTTCATTCCCTCCCTGGTTGTGTTTCGCAGGTGTGGGCACTAACAACGAGGGAGTGCTGGTTCTTGGAGCAACAAACATCCCGTGGACTCTGGACTCAGCTATCAGGAGGAGGTAACCGCAGATGTTTGAATGCTACCCTGCACCCTCAGATGTCACTTTTGGCTTTTCCTAATCTGGCATTGATAATAACTCGCCACAGATTTGAGAAGCGGATCTACATCCCCCTGCCTGAGGAGCATGCCCGCTCCTTCATGTTCAAGCTCCACTTAGGCTCCACACCCAACAACCTCAGCGAATCTGACTTTGTCACCCTTGGCAAGAAGACGGATGGATACTCAGGCGCAGATATCAGCATCATAGTCAGAGACGCGTTAATGCAGCCAGTCCGCAAAGTTCAGTCAGCCACCCACTTTAAACGGGTAGGTCTCAAGATACCACCCTCCCCTCACAATGGCGCACAAACACGATCTGTAGCCTTGTTCTGTAATTGAATTTTGTCGTTTTGTTTCAGGTACGTGGGGCATCGGGGATGGACCCCAATGTTATCATGGACGATCTGCTGACTCCTTGCTCTCCTGGTGACCCTAATGCTATCGAAATGACATGGATGGATGTTCCCGGGGAAAAGCTGCTAGAGCCAGTGGTTTGCATGGTGAGTTGATGAAAGATGGGGGAAAGTGTCTAAGTCCACATCTCACTCAGCATCTTCATGTCATTGACCCGGATGCTTGTTTGTTTGTGTTCCAGGCTGATATGCTGAGGTCCCAGTCCAACACTAAGCCAACGGTCAACGAACAGGATCTGCAGAAACTGAAAAAATTCACAGAGGACTTTGGACAGGAGGGCTAAACGGGGGAGGTTTCAGAGAAGACAAACCAAAGCGGAGGGATCGTTCTTGTCTGTCCTCATTGTTTTGTCCCCCTACCAGTCCCCTTTCTCTTCCGTCTTTCTCTCACTCTTTAACACTGTCCTAGCCCTGCAGGCCTGCTGACTGCTCTGCTCTGCAGGTCTCACGTTTGCTAAGAGGGGGTGGAAGGCAGTTTTGTTTGTCAACTGTCCAAAGAGTTTTTGAAGAGCTGATTAAGAATCAATACTTAAATTTGGGAATTTAAAACTGTTTTTTATTACTAGTAATGGGGATCTGAGAAACGCTAAGGGCATTGTTTTGCAGCATGCCTAAGCATCTTGGCAGAACTCTAAGGAGAGATACAATAAGGGTATTTTTGCAGAAAATACAATTCAAATTAAATATGTTATAATGTATGTATTTATTTCAAGTCATGGTTGGCTCTCACCTCGATGAGCTCACTCCCTTCACAGTCAATAGTACTTCTCCCTGGACAGTAATGAATGCCTGATACACTCTGTTTTGGATGTGTCATATCATGATAATGAGCATCTTGGTGTTGACATAGAAATGTCTGTGTTGATGAATGGAAACAGCAAGATTGGACTAGGTTTCCATGATGAGATACATGTCCAAGGTTCTGTCACAGAGACACTCAGGAAAAGAGCTACGTTGGGCTTTTGGCCTTTTGTGTTGCCTGTAACCAGTTTCCTATCAACTATTTGCTGTGATTTTTGAATTTGACTCGGCTGATAAGGATTTGACCACCAAAGGTGCCAGACCAGCATTATTTTATCATTTTAAAAGGACTTGGGATTTGTTGCTCAACTCACAAAGTGTCCAACATCTATTGCACAGGTTTTCATTACGTGCACATTACTTTTGCTGATTATCCCACATACAGTGTGCATAAAAAAGCCTTATTATGATGCAATGCAGCTAGTCTGTGATACTGAAGTTGGACACTGACAAGTTGGATGGTCTGATTGTAAGCTTATATTCTTTAACATGGTAATACATCTGTAAGCATGAAGTATAGTAGCCGTGAATGGCAATGTGCACCATGTGCCTTCTAGAAAAGCAGCAAATTTATTTTTCTGTAGTTCCGAATCAGTCACATTGCTTGTAATGGGTGCCTTGTCGCCTATTCTAATTGTATACTTTCGCATTACATGTAAACACTTAGGCTGTGTACAGCTATAGTCTTTTGCTCTTTGTATGTCCAGTCTCTGCCCGTGTTTTTGACGGGGACCCCACCTCAACTTGACTGTAAATGTATTCGGATATAGCCAGCTGATGAGCCCTTTCTTTGGAAGGAGGTTACCACTGCAACAGGTTCTCTGGTTCTCGTTTCCACAATGTAAATAAAAAGAATTAAGTCAACAGCGTATTTCTAATTGGCTTTTGTAGGGAGTTTGACAATCACGTCGCCTTCGTATGTTGACAACTGTAAACACCTGACATGTCAAGTGAGCGGTTGAGGGGAAAAACGAACACAAGACCCGCTTTGCATTTTGGGAGTTGAAGTGTATTGACGGTGTGTCTAAGGGGCCAATGCGCGTAAGGCGGGGTGTGAGAACTACGTATACCAAGCGCGCCAGCAGGGCTGTCGTTCATGGTGCACGGGTCGATTTGTTTTGGTTGGTGCTGGCTTACGCTTAGAAAAAACCAAGGTTCACCGCCGATATTCGCCCCTTTTCATCCGCAGCCAAACCCCGAGAGCCGCGACTCCTCCTCTGAGCTCTCCGACCCGCCTACCCCGACTTTACCCCAGCACGCCTCCCGTCTCCTTGGCTCCCTTATCGGACCTCCCAAACGCGACCGTGCTAGTTAGCAGCGAGCTAACGCCAGCCAGGGTTCCCCCATGTCCTCTGAGGAAGGCTGGAGCTCCGCGCTAACAGATTGGCTCCTCAGCAACTCCTGGTGGCTCCTCCTGCCTTTCATCATGCTCCTGGTCGTCGCCGCCTTCGTCGTTGCCTTCGTGCTGCTGTTGTACATGATATCGCCTCTCATCAGCCCCAAGCCTCTCAAACTGAACGGGGCCCACGTCGTGGTAAGGGTCTGCTTTAGCTCTGCTGCTCGCTAGCCAAGCCCAGCTGGGCATCGATGTTTACCAACGTCTGACCCGGTTGTCACTACACTCCTCTGTGTAATTCCTAATAAGTCAACGTTCTCCTCACTATTTATTGTTCTCAGCTGTAGACATGACGCGACACGCCCACATGACTGAGTTAATTTAATACTAGTGGTTATCGATGTGCTTCGCTTCATTGTGGAAGTTGTTCCATGTGATGACAGTTACACATTTACTAAATTGACACTGCAGGTAACCGGCGGGTCCAGTGGGATCGGGAAATGCATTGCGGTAGAATGCTACAGACAAGGAGCCTTCATCACCTTGGTGGCCCGGGATGAGGTGAGTGAGTCTGTCCAAGGGAATTGTGAAACGATCATTGGATGTAAGAAGTGTGTCGGTAAGATGGGTAGGTTAGTCTTCGGGATGCATTACTGTCTTTTTTGAGGGTTGGAGTAATAATAATTAATAAGTAATAATAGTTAATGGAAGAGAGGAGTCAGGCTCAGCTCCTCGGCATGAATCTGAGACCTTGATTTACCTCGTTAACATTGCTATAAAATTTCCGCTTTTCTCTTAAGGCAGTAAGTTAGAAAGCCTCAGCATGATACAATCGTTTCTTAACAGTGGAATTATTTTTTATAATGATTCAGTATGGTAGCTGTCAACACATTATTGTGGTTTACTACATCAGCAAATCTTCGTTTGCAGATTGAGTGTCACTTTAGATTGTCTAGTTGTAATCATGTACTCTGTTTCTCACAGGCTAAATTGCTTCAAGCAAAGAAGGAGGTGGAGAAATTTGCCATAAATGACAAACAGGTGCTACATTTTTCTCTGCGATAAATTTAAACAAATCACATTTGGATACCTGGAAGGCCATCACTGCTGTTCATGACGGTAAACAATAGAGATTGTTGTTATTTACTGTCACTGTTCTCAGGTGGTGCTCTGTATCTCAGTGGACGTCGCCAGTGATTACAATCAGGTGGAAAGTGTGATAAAACAGGTAATGTTACCCATCTAACTGGAGCGGGAGATCCCAGATAGCATTAATAATTAAGCGCTGAATACGCCTCATTAAAGTTTGTGTGTCTGTGTCTGTTTTTCTGTGTGTGCGTGTGTGTTTCTGCCCTGTCATGCAGGCTCAGGAGAAGTTAGGGCCCGTAGACATGCTGGTGAACTGTGCTGGAACGTCCATATCTGGGAAATTTGAAGAAGTTGAGGTGGATCGTTTCAAAGTAGGTGAAGCAGGCCAGGGAATGCGATGGGGGAGGAAAGAGCAGCAAAGAAATGGGAACAAACCAATAACAATATGACTCAAATGTGTGTGTTTGTGTGTATCTCAGAGACTGATGGAGGTAAACTACCTGGGCAGCGTGTACCCGACGCGTGCCGTCATCACCACGATGAAGGAGCGGCGAATGGGCCGCATCATGTTTGTGTCGTCCCAAGCGGGGCAGATCGGCCTGTTTGGCTACACAGCCTACTCGCCCTCCAAGTTTGCCCTGCGAGGCCTTGCCGAGTCTCTGCAGATGGAGGTGAGCACCCCCCACACACACAAACGTTCACCCATCCATCGACATACAATCTCTGGCTGCAGCATTTTTTCTGCTCACCCTCCAGATCAAACCCTATAACATCTACGTGACGGTGGCCTACCCCCCTGATACCGACACGCCAGGCTTGGCAGAGGAAAACAAGACGAAGGTGAGGTTCTAAAAATTGTGATTTTGTGGGTGTTCAGTTCGTTTTGGCTCATCTTTTTCTCTACTCCCTGCCCCCGACAGCCCCTGGAGACCAGGCTGATCTCTGAGACATCTGGAGTGTGTCAGCCGGAGCAGGTGGCCAAGATCATCGTGCGAGACGCTGTGGTGAGACAGGGATGACTGCCCCCTGTTAGTTCAGAGGAAACGAGGAGATTTGTTTCTGTTCTCTGCTTCTCACTCCCTGTGCTCAAGTGGGCGTCGGTGAGAGGATGCGGGTGTGGCCTCAGCTAGGAACACTCAGGGGGTTGCGATGTTGAGATCGAGGGCACCTTAAAGTGACCTTGAATCGCATCGGCAAACATCAAAATCCAAATGCTTCCAAAGTCTTCGTCTCTGCGGCGACTAACCAGCTGCGTCCTCTCACAGCAGGGGAACTTCAACAGCTCTGTCGGCCCCGACGGCTACATGCTCTCCGCCCTCACCTGTGGGATGTCCCCCGTCACGTCCATCACAGAGGGACTGCAGCAGGTACAGCCTTACTCACTGCGCTGCCTCTAGGTGGCGCCCTGGTCTTTTTCTTCTGTGTGTGCCGCATGTGCGTGCGGGCTAAAATAAAGGTACCTGTGGACCTGCACACCCGTACTGACGTGGCGGGTGGATGGACGGATAGATGGATGAATGAATGATCTCTCTCTCTCTCTCTCTCTCTCTCCCCTGCAGATCGTAACCATGGGTCTGTTTCGGACCATCGCCCTGTTCTACCTGGGGAGTTTCGACAGCATCGTGCGGCGCTGCATGATTCAGAGGGAGCAGTCGAAAACGTCTGACAAGAAGGAGTGACGGCAAACGCAGCCTTATTTCACACACACGCACACACATTCACACACACACCCTCCCCGCACTACATCCACATCCCTTTGTCTTACTGCACAAGTGCACAGGTGGGGCGGTCCGGGGGAGGGGGGCAAAGAGCGCGGCCAATGTTTCCACCCACGCTAGTCGGCCGTAGACTCCACGGCCATGTCGGCGAGTGTGTGTGTGTGTGTGTGTGTGTGTGTGTATTGGTGTGTCCTCAAAGCATTCCACTGACTATTTGGCTCTTTGCGTGTTTGCGGGTGTTTTAGCACCTGGCTGTTTTTGTTGTGATGTTATATTGTTGTTTTTCAGAGCAGTTTACGCTGGACATGAGAGAGGACGGAGGGTTAGATGGTGGTGGTAGGGGCGTCCCTGCAATCGGGCACGTCTGTCTCCACTCACACTGCATCACAACAGGCAACGACCAGTTGGACTGGTCGGAGGATCGTGCCCCTGTGCAGGAAGGCGCTAGAAACCCTTTGCAGCAGCTCCCACCATTGCTGTTGCACGTTTGGCTAAGAAAAAATATTTTTGCGCCTTTTTTTTCCCTCTATGTGGTTCCACGAGTCTTTGCTGGCAAAGCACCTTCCTGGGTTATCTGAGCGCCCCCCCGTCCACGTTGCCCCCCTCTCTCCATTCCCCCAGCTATGTGTATTGCTGTGGGAGGTCCAGATTGTTCAGAGCTTAACAGAGCCGTCGTGTTACACTACATCCACTGCAGTGGCTGTGTGTGTGTGTGTATGTGTGTGTCGGTCGCTCTTGTTTTACCAACAAAAAAAACACAATTTCCAGAAAAAGTAATAACAAACCTCTTGTGGTATCTGGACATTGCGTGTGCATGATGAAGCGTGTGTGAGTTTGTGTTTGTGTGTTTGCAGTTTTTGTTTTGTTTGTTTGCAGTGACTGAGCCAAACTTAGTGGAGAGAAAAGCCATCGGACTGTCGTGTTTTGGCAGCAAAACGCTGCAGATAGTTTCTGTTATTCCAGGCATGTTTCGCCAAGTTTGCCAGGTGTCGTCGGAGCGAGGGGAGGAGGGGCGGAGGGAGGAGAGGTGGGCAAAGACGCACCAGCACAGGCCACGTCTCTCTCTGGCCCCCCGCTGCCCTCGCTGCAGCTTCTGCTTTCTGTCGTCGCAAACTTACATACAGCGTAGAAGAGGAGGAAGAAAGCTGCCCGACGTGGGCTTGCACGTTTTCGCGGCGGGTTCCATAGGGAGGCAGAGAAGGGATTTCAAGTCGTGGCAAGGCTGTTACTCGCTGGTTCGAGTAATACCCCATACTGGTCTGGTGGGGGCGCTAGAGATTAGTTTTTACTCAGCAGGACGGCAGAGGTGTACCAGAGGAAGCATCACTTCCCTCCCAAAATGCCCATTTGTCGCTTGCAGACGCATACCTCGTCTGCTGAAAGTCTTCCTTTGGCTGGTCACATGGACGTATAGTGTACTTTTCCTATTGGATTCAGCCAAATGACCCCCCGACATGTCCACAGGGGGGTGCACTCTTTTTAGTCAGAGGCTTTGCTTTTGTGTTTACCTTTCTGCTGCGCGAAGCTCAGTGTGCCGAGTTTGAGGGCCTCGGGCCATCCTAAAGCCTTAATGATGCCGCCTGCACCGCCCACAAAGAAAAAGAGGAGAATAGAGGAGGCCCACGGGATGGAACGGACCCGTCCAGTAGGCTGCAGTGTTACTCCGCCCACTCACTCACCTGTTTGATTTTTCTTCCCAGCACTGAGCGACTGGCGGCTAACCTGTCAATTCGCGTCTCTGCACGCCAAAAATGAGCCTTACGAGACATGACAGTGGGAATGGATGACTCGCGCTGTGACGATGTTCTCATTTGATTTTGGCTAACGAGGCCCGACGTCCTGCTCTCTGCTCCTCGTAACCTGCAGCTAACGCTTCTGGGACTCTCTCCAGTTTGATCTCAAGGTAGCAAACACGCCCGCAATTTAGGAAACGTAGCCCGTGTTAGACGCCGTTTCGGTTCAGACACTCTATGCTATGCAAACCAAGCCTCTGCTCGCCATCTCTCCGCGTGTGGTTGTGCCCCTCGTGGTCTTTGTGGTCTCTCCCGTCTGTCATGTTTCTCCTTCTACTTCACTCGCAACGCCGCCCCGCGCGTTGGCCAGAGACACTCGTCGGAGCAGAGACGTTGCGCGCTTTTGTCGTCATCTTTCTTCTCTTTTTCCCCCCCCCTCTTCCCAGCCAAAAAAAAAGGAAAAGTCGTACACCTTCACCTCGTGTGCCATGGAAACAGAAAACGTGACGTGGAGCGTTTCTTTAATGTCTTATTTTCTTACATGATTCAATAAATACATGTGAGGAACCAAACAAGCCGCTTGATGTAATTTCTGCAGGGAACATGTCTTCTGTGTGTGTGTGGGTGTTTGTATGTTTGAGCGCCTTCCACCGACCTTTTTTCCGGCCTGTCCAAGGAGTCTCACCTCCTCCTTTACCTCCGTCCTGAAATCTGTGGAATCTGATCTTCCTTTTTGCCTTTGGCGTTCTGTGGGATCTCACCGATTCTGTTTGACATTATTTTAATCTTCCATGAAGATTGCGTCATGTTTTGACAGATTTCAGGACTTGACAAGCTTTGTGGCAGAGGAGATGTTGAAGAAACACAGACCGCAAGGGGAGAAACAATGATACAAAATCAAATCAAATTTCTCTTGTTCAGTGCACTTATTTTCTAAATTTGTAAATCATAATCTGGACAAATGATGAGGGAGGGTAGAGGAGGTAGATAAGGGAGATGGGAGAGGACGTGGGGAAGAGGAGAAGGGGGAAGACCAATTGGAAGGGGGGGGTGGATGCGAGCCCCGTGAGGCACAGGCCTCAAAGTCAAGCAGGAGAGAGCTGATGTAGAGTTAAGCCCCCATTTTGTGGGCGGGTCTTCCTGTGTGTTTTGATGGCAGCTGTCCAAGACACAAGACCTTTATTAGTCACATAGTATCACATACTTGTCACATGCTGATGTGCAGTGAAATGAAAGTGGCAACACAAGTGGAGTGTGCAAATTACTCAATGAGTACTTTGCAAAATAACCTTTAGCAACAAACATGTTCAAGTCTTCAATAAAGTACCTCCCCACCAATGACCCCGCCCTACAAATGTGTTTAACTAATGGTGGGAAACACGTTTAAAACACAGTGCAAAGAATGGCAAAACACAGAATAATGAAGAACGGTAACGTGGCAAAGGTATGCAAACAGAGTATTCATTCCTTCATTCATTTATTTAATAGGGACTGCACAATAAGTTAGCAGAATTTGCTCTTGGTACAGCAGTGGCACTTACTGTGTAGCATCAGACAATAACAACAGCAGTCACATTAGACATTTAATAGACTTAATCTGTTACATTTATCAGATTTTATCTGATCTGTTGGTAACGACATTGTCGATATTTAGGATCGATCCCCCTACCACTACTGTGGAGAGTCCATCCGCAAGGGGGGGAAGCGGGACTACAGAAACGGCCCGTCCTGCTTTCCCATCCACAAGCCAGAAAAGCCTCGAGGCAGCAGCACCGCCTCCATTTCCACATTTCTCACTCATTACCTGACTTTCTTTAGAGAATTTCTTCCCTCCTCGTGTCATACACCAGCAGCGGACCCTCTGGTTTTGGGCTCCTCGCTAGTGCGCATGTGGTCTCCAACCGCAGCCGGAGGAATGACTTGGCGTCGGTGACGTCAGGAGCACGTCACCCCCGGAGTGTCGGTGGGCAGGGAGGCGGAGGGGAGGATCCGAGCCGCGATCCTGGGAGCGGATTCAGTCCCGACCGACCGAGCGAGCTCGAGAGCGAGCGGACGACCGGGGCGGACCAACGAACGTACGAACGACCGCGTCTGGCTCGCTGCTCCGCGCCTCCGCTGTGCGTCTGCGCCGTGACGAGAGAGTTTGGACGCGGAACAACTTTGGGCCTATCTTTACCCGTGTGTGTGTCCGCGTGTGTGTAAGGGGGGGTTTTTGGCTCATTTTTCTGAGGAAACACATCCGTGCGTGGGCGGCGTGCAAGAGAGGAGAGAAACACTATTCCAGCCTCTTCCGCGTCTTGGATTTCCTTGCAAAGAGAGCAGCTCGTCCGGGAAATGCGGACTAACTGACACACGCACGCACGCACACAAAACCCCCGGAAGGTTTTTTTTTTCTATGCCAGTTTCATTTTTTCTTCGTCCTCTCCGTGGGATTCCCCGCCGCATTCCTCATATTTGCGGCTTGTGACTTTCCGCCTGTGCGCCGCCGCGCTCCGCGCTGCGCCAAATCGGAGAGCGGGATGCGTCTGATTTAAGCCGCCCCCCCTCATCACCTCCCCTCCACACACACACACCACCCTACTCCACTCCACCGCACCCCCCGCCGCGCGTCTGTTCCAAAGTGCCAAAAAAAGCCGCTATGGCGAGCGAGTGTAACCGCAACATCGTGGAAAAGTACATCTGCCACAAACTCTCCAAACGGGGCTTCGTGTGGGGCTTCGTCGACGGCTGCGGTAGGCAGGAGGCGGCGGAGGACGAGGAGGGGGAAGAGGAGGAAGAAGAGGAGGAAGAGGAGGAGGAGGACGCGGCCGATAACGGCTCCGTGGTCGCTCCGGCGCCGACTTTGGTCCGGCGGTGCGGCGAAGGAGGCGGTGTCCGCATCGACGGGCCCGACACCGGGCGCAGCATCCGCCTATGCAGGCGGCACCCCCCGGCCGAGCCCGGGCCGAACCTGGCCGACATCCACCGGGTCCTGCGGGAGGCCGGGGACGAACTTGAGCGGCTGTACCAGCCGGACTTCACGGAGATGTCGCACCAGCTGTACCTGACCTCCGCCACGGCGCAGCGCCGTTTCGCCGAGGTGATCGATGAACTGTTCCGGGACGGGGTGAACTGGGGCCGGATTATCGCTTTCTTCGAGTTCGGGGGCACCGTGTGTGTGGAGTGCGCCGCCAAGGAGGAGATGTCAGCGCAGGTGGCGCACATCGCGGAGTGGATGACGGACTATTTAAATGGACCTCTGAACAGCTGGATACAAGACAACGGGGGCTGGGTAGGTGGCGTCTTTTCCTGAAAATAATGTCACAAACTCTTGGTTTTGGTGATGCATCGGGCGCCTACATTCGATATGTGTGTGAGTGTGTGTGTATTGGGTGCTGTGCTAACGTTTGGCAGTGTTTTGCCTCTATGGCGGAGCCTCCGGCGCCCTTTGCCGTAGTTCTCCATTAACAGCCTCAATCCTCACACACGGTGAGGCCCCTCCTACACCCGTGTGTCGCCTCGTGCGGTGCTGTGATTGGCCGGCGTCCGTGACTGTCACGTCCCTCGCGACCAATCGGCGGCCGTGAATTCTGTCACACCTCCCGACGCCCTCATATAAGTCCCGCCTCCTCCACTGCATTAACTGCTGAGGCGAGGCAGCTGCACCTGGAGGAGGCGAGATAAATATTCATATAAATACTTTAATCCGGGTGTGAAAACGGCTTTGATGCGAGTCGCTGAACGTTGAGGGTGGAAGTCAGAGGTGTTTTGTCGCCACGGCGATGTTCGAGCAGAGTCATTAGACCTGCAGGATGGAAGGATGGATGGATGGAAGGGGATGGAGGGACGAGGAGGACGAGGAGGAGGACGAGGAGGAGGAAGAGGAGGAGGAGGCCAGACACATGTCAGCGGACAGAGGAACTATTGAGTTAATGTGTTTAGGCCCGCAGGCATGGCTGGACAGGGCTGCACTATCAGGGCCATTTTAAATGATCTGAATGACACACAGAAGCTTCCGGTGTTAATGAGGACAGGTGTCTACACACTCCTTACCTGTCTGCATTCTCTCTCTGCGACACACACACACACACACCATGCACCTGCACGTAAGAAGCATGAAATCTTAGGTACAATCCTGGCAACTATTCTCCCTCTTTCTCTCTCTCTTTTCGTGCAGCTGCTGGAGCACAGCAGTCTCGGCGGCCATTGGGCCAACTTGTCAGGAATTTAGCCTTTTAATTAGCACGGTGGTAATAAGGTTGGTGGGGACGGGAGGGGGGTGTGGTGGCCGCTAACGAGAGAGTAACATTTGTGTAGCGTCTAAGACGCTGCGAGCGCGTCGGGATCGGGACCTCATCAATGATTCATGGTCGGCTCTTCATCTTGGAGGGGGAAGGAGCGTTTAACATTCCCCTCTAGTCACCGCGCCCCCTGAAGGTGACAGGTTGTAGCGCATATCAAAGGCAGAGGGGTGGGACACACAATTACACACGCACGCACGTACACACGCTCACACACACGCTAATCTGCAGCCCCCGTGTGCCAGCGGCACTCCGCCCTTTTGTCTGATTTTTTTTGTAACGCGCCCTGCAGCCAGCGTTCCGATGTAGGTCACGGCGGGCGGCGTTTTTCCAGATGGGCGGAGATAAGCGCAGACGCGGCACGGGGGCGTTAAATTCCCGCCGGATTACGCCGGATTATTTCTCAGCGTATGTTGTCGATCTGATTCATCCTGGAGTGACATTTTTTTTTAGGTGGGAGGCTGCAGAAATCGTTTAGCTTCACATCAGAGGCCATGGAGCAGTTTGCCGGATGGGAAAAAACTCTTTAACGTTTTTAAACTCTCCCTCCCTCCCTCTCTCTCTTGCTTTCCTACACACACGCGCGCGTGCCTGCTTGCTCTCTGATGTTGATTTGCGGTCCCGTGAGCGGCTGGCAGGTGTGGGATTTCCCTGGTGTGTGTGTTTCCGATATTGTCTGCCCGTCCTCTCTTCCCGGAATTCCGTCGTCTGATGCCGGCAGAACGTACAAATGTCTGCCTAGGCTGCCCTCCGAACCCCTTGCAGCCTATTTCTGCAGCTTGAGCGGGGTCGAGGCTTTTCGAAATCAGCCATGGGTTTCTGGTAAAATAACAAGAATAATTAAAGAAATTTTGCTTATCAGTCAGGAAAACGAAACAATACGTGCTGACTTGGGATTTATTTATTTACCAATAAATCCAGGCCGACTGGCAGGTATTGTAAACATTAATTATCAGTTTGGCCTGCACACGACCTGGCGCTACACTCACACACGCACACGCTCACACACAATGGTGTGTATTTGTGGCTCCTCCTCTCAAACCCCCATCACAGGGCTATCTGGGCTCCTGACAGGTGACCAGCCGGCCAATCAGGCAAGCTCGCCCTCGCCACTTCCTGTTGTGTTTTTCCAAACCATTCCATTCCAAAACGGGAGCAGCGGCTGTGGCGATGGCTTATCACCGCGTAGACAAACGCACTCTCTGCTTGGGAACAACAAAACGCCGCCGTTCGCCTCAAAGCTCTCGCCGCTGATTGCTTCCCACGCTTGGCCCCGCCCCCTTTTAGAGCCGCCTTGCGTGTACGAGCGTCTTTCCTCCGTCTGCGGTGAGGGGAAATGGCTCTTTTTTTGGCCGCAGAAGAAGACGAGGAGCAATTAGTGCTGCACGCCGGCCCACGTGTGTGTGTCTGCGCGCACAAGCGTGTGTGTGTGTGTGTGGGAGGTGGTTGGGGGTGCTGGCTGGTGTTTACCTCCTGTAATCACAAAGCCACGGGAAAACGCGGCAGGTGGCGACCCCGGCGTCTGAAATTACACGCCTGACCTCAGAGAGAGGAGGGAGAGAGCGGGAGGGAAAGGAGAGAATAGAAAAGCCAGTGAAGGAAAAAAACAAAAGAAACGTTTTGGTTTGCTTTCACGTCTCAGCAGCGCCAAAGGGCTTCAAAGACGATTGCCTGACTTTTTTCTCAGAGAGACAGTGAATGAGAGTGTGTTTGTGAGAGAGAGGGAGTGTGAGTGTGTGTGAGCGTGAGCGTGTGACTGGATATTTAGGCAGATGAAAACCTGTTTTGAAGTTGGTGCCTGTGTGTGTGTGTGTGTGTGTGTGTGTGTATGTGTGTGTGTATGTGTGTGTATGTGTATATTAGGTTGTCTGTGGAATGCTGGAAGCCAGGTGGCCTATTTCTAGCCGATCACAGGTGTGTGTGTGTGTGTGTGTGTGTGTGTGTGTGGAGAGGACACAAAGGAGACAGAGAGAGAGGGGGTAGAGAGAGAGAGAGAAAAAAGGAGGGGGGGCATGTGTCGGGTCCACTCTATGACACAGAGGCGGAGGAGAGAGGGAGAGAGAAAAAAGAGGGAAACAGACAGACAGAAATGGAAAGAGGGAAAGAGCCAGAGAGAGAGAGAGTGAGAGAGAGAGAAAGACAGAGAAAGAGAGAGAGAGAGAGAGGGAGTCTGAGAGAGAAAAGCAAGAGGCAGGGTAGGGAAGGGACAAATGAGCAGAGAAAAAGACAGTGAGAGAGGAAGAGAGAGTGAGGAAGAGAGGGAAAGGAGAGGGAGGGGATCAGGTAGGAGAGGGGAGGGCGAGAGAGAGGGAGAAAAGAGGGAGGGAGAGAAAGTTGGAGACAAAAAGAGATGAAGTCAGAGAGGAAGATAAGGAGAGAGAGAGAGTTAAGACAAGAGACGGGACCTCTGTGTTGCCACGGCGATGTGGGCGCCTTCCTCTCCTCCTCCTCCCCCTTTCCCTCCTCACCGTTTAGCCGCCGAGGATGTGGGACAGCGAGGAGTCATTAATCTCCATATAGGTGACACGGCGACGGGGAAGAAACGGCAGCGACGGGCGGCGAGCGAGTGACAAAGGAGGCGGAGTCTCGGCGACCGGGCGGCTCGACGGCACCTCACTTAGGCCCAATTTGTGTCTGCGGGATGCAAATGCAAACTGCTCAACACGGAAAAGCCCTGACTGCTGCACTATTCAGTGTTTGAACAGCACAGTCAAGACTCCCTCCCTGCACACATGCAGTACACACACACACGCACGCACACACACACAGACACATTCACACACACACACGCACGCACTCTCTATCTCCCCGCTGAATTTATTCCAAACGTAAAGTAGCTCCTCTCACCCATCGTCTCCTCTCCTCCGCCTCCTCTCTCCTATTCTGCCTCTGTGTGTTAATTTGTGGTTGTTGTGGTTGTCGACCTGGCACCCAAAAATTAGGGACCATATGTGTGTGTGTGTGTGTGTGTGTGCGTATGTGTATGCGTGTGTGCAACCATGCAATCAAACAGACTAATAAATGATTACTCGCGCAAATCGCTTTTCATAGCAACACAAATAACATCGTTTCACTGGTGGAGGAGTGCATGCGCACACATACACACACGCACACACAGGCGCGCACACACACACACACACACACGGGCACAGACACAACACCAACTGAGGCGGGGTGACAGTCGTTACCCATTTCTGAATGTTCGCTCTCGGCTCTCCGCCGCGCTTCAAAGGAGCCGAGCCCTGCCACACACATAGACGCGCGCACACACACATGCACGCGCGCACACACACACGCACTCCCTTTGCCCACCCCTTACTGTACCCCATTCTTTTGCGGGCCTTGCTCTCACCCTCGCTTGCTCTCTCGCTCGCCATCTGCCACCGCAGCGACTTAAGTCTCTGTGTGTGTGTGTGTGAGTGTGTGTGTGTGTGTGTGTGTGTGTGTGTATGTGTATAAACAGGCAGGCATACACGTACCTTTTATACACACAACCTTGTCCTGTGCTGATCCCTGATCTGTGGACCCACCCTCTGCTGGGTAGAACATTCATTGGCGTTCTGTCAGCAGGAGGAACACACGCGTTTGCTCGGCTCGCCTTGAATAATTGAGGCTTTGACTCAGACGTGACACGGCGTCGCTCTCTGCAGCCCCACGCTAAT
>OMPJ01042369.1:0-20379 GCA_900312935.1 Carapus acus
TTGACCCTCTGTGCTCTTCCTCCTTGCTTTTCCTCCTGTTAATTTGCCTTTCCACTCTCTCCTCTTCCTCCTCCTGCTGCTCCTCCTCTCCTCCCACTCTCCCCATCCCCCTTTCACCGCCTTCCCTCCCTCTCTCTTGTTTCTTTCCAGTCTTCACCTCAAGGACTCTAAGCCCTTTCTCTGACTCTGACACCTGCCTCTCCACCTTTCCCCGTCTCTTCAGGTGAAGGTATGTGCCTCTTCAAGCTCACCCAGTTTTCTCCTTCTCCCTTCCCTTGTCTCTCATCTCTCCCCATCACCCACCCCGGGCCCCTGAAGCAACCCAGGCACAATCAGCCCCCCGCCCCGGATCACCACTGATAAATCACCAATCATGTTAATCATGCTCTTGCTACATAAACGCGCTCCGCTGACCATCTGCCGGTAGATATCCCTGCCTGTGGTTTGGCAGAGGTGCCGTGTGCATTGTACAGTGAGGAAATGCTGAGAAAAATGGCTTCCTGTGGGCGTTTGAGCCTTTGGGCCCCATTTCCACCCCCCTCCTCCCTCCTCCTCCTCTTCCTCATTCTCTGGGGTCCTGTCAGGCCAAGGTATTTCCCTTCACTGATTGACTCCAGAGATGTGCTGCGGGTTAGAACTGGCGAATCTGTGCATGCAGCAGCTGAGCAGGCCTAAGGATGTTGTGTTTCGTTCCTTGCTTTGAATAGATGGCGCCTCTGTGTGACTTTTTTGTCACGCACTGAACCGTAACAACCATATCATTGCCTACACGGTTTCCTGACAGCTACAAGGTACAACATATAGGGTTGGCAGTGTATTATTTCTATATCTGAATCACTTGTTCCTAGTTTTTCAACTGAATAAGCCCATTTAGATTTGGAGGGACATCGATGCAGATCACTGTCAAGTTTTAAAATGATAACATTAACTTTCCACCAGAAATATTTGTTTTGGAAACGTGCATTGTAGCTGTATTGGGTTTTGAAACTTTTATAACCTTACAGTGACAGTTCACCCCTCCAAGGTTGTTGGCTGAATTTCCAGCACCAAATAGTGAGCGTTGGTCAAATGCAGAGAAGCCCTTTTCTGGCATATTTTTCACATAATCCCATTCACACTGTATTCTATAAAATAAGATTTGACAAGGACATAAAATACCCAAATCCTCGTAAAACACAGTGGCTGACGTATCTCCGTTGGCTAGTCAGAACTGGCTGTTAATCACAGCTTGTTACAGTAGCCTTGAGATCGCATGGGATATTATTCACAGAAGGAGGGAAATCCTTAATACCTCTTAAAGCATTTAGTTTAAGCGTAATATTCAATCCTCTATTTGCTATTTAACAGTGGTTTTCAGTACATTGTCTTTTGATTTTCTTGCCCTTGGGCAGAAGAAAAAATGCAATTATTTGGGAAGGAGCATAGTGTGTGTCTGGCGAGGTGTGTGTGTGTGTGGGTGAGGTGGGCTATCCAGGGGAGTTGTCTTGTGGGGGGTCTGGCAGCCATAATAAAACACAAAAAAACACGCTGCCTGACCATAAAACACCTCTCATATATTTAGCAGCTGAATATCACTAATGACTGTAACACTGCTCTTGTGTGCCAACGGGACCAGTGGGCCCAGTAAAGCTGTGTTAATTTATTTTTAATGGTGGGATCTAGGCTCAAAGGTGGCAGCCGGTATAAATCACAAAGGAAAAGCTCAGCAGAATGCAAGAACTTTGGCAAGGTCGTCCTGGAAACCAAGCTCTAGGTTTGGCTTTAAGCTTGGACCTGAGTAATAAGAGTTTTGTCTATACCCAAGGATCTCATTAGCGTTTGTTTATTAGCGTAGAGCCCAATCGTAATCGTTCTTCCTTCTGCGATTAAATGTGACCCTTAGAAGTCGAACGTCGATGTGGGGACCAAGGTGTCGCTGGCAGACAGAATGAAGGTCCTGAAGGAGAAGGAGGAGCAGTGGAAGAACAAAGGGAAAGGCGCGGCCAATGATTCGGTCCAGTTCACTGTGGCGGGACGGATGGCCCGGAAAGGTAGGATGCCCTCCCCCCCTGCCTCACCAGCGCTCCATGTTCACCCTCTTCCAGGGCAATATTCCCAAAGTTAAACAGGAAGAGGTCCTGTTAGGGGCTGCATACAAACCACAAAACTACTGCTTTGATACCATACTCCTCCCCAAGTAGTGTTAAAGGGTCTGAGATAAATGTTCAACCCCTTAACTTGTTACTGTGTAACTGGCACTCACATAAAATGATCACTGAGGAGCATCTGAACACGTTTGTTTGTTGTTCTTGTCTGTTGTGTTGACACCTGGGATGCACATGTAGCCCAATGGATAATTGATAGCTCTAAAGGCGCATCGCACATGACCCAAGAGGGTGATTGGCTTTCCATTCCTCCGTCAGGTCTCGTGTCAGACACAGGAAAAGAAGAGCCGCCACTTATCTCGCTGAAGAAATCAAGCGCCACGCCTGTGAAGCCTCAAGAAGGTACCCACCCACCCGACCTAACCTCACCTCCCAACCTAATCATTCACTCAATCCATCCACTGAAAATCATCATTCTTGGTCAATACATTCTGATGATTGAATAATCTGCTATCTGAATCACTTAAAACAATTTTCCTCGATATCAAACAACTGTTTCTGCTGGACAGAGATCTCCTATCGAACTGCTGTGATGGTGGAGGGTGATAAACGGCTCGACAAGCTCGAATCCTTCTTGGACAAGCTGCACAATAAAGGTATGAGCCACCACCCTCATTCTGTGTTATTTTTTCCATGCGAGATCGTGTGTCATAATCACAGCACCTCATCAGACAGGATATGGCAAAATGACCGCTCTCTGACCTGTTCCCGCAGCGGGAACACAAAGGCCTCGGGTACGCAGACGAGCTTTCTATGTAACGTTTCTCTTTGCTTCCTTCCTGTTTCCTGTGTCCCGCGGGGCTCTGCTGGGTCAGGCGTGAGCAAAGGCGCCACGTCCACCATTCAGGTGACAGCGGAGACAGAAAAAGAGGTGATGACACTGGATGACGACGAGACCTTCGGCAATTTCTACAAAACGGTGTCGACCTCCACGCTCCAGAATTCTACCGTGGTCATGACGGAGGACGACCTGAGCAACATCAAGGCCAATACACCAAAGTAGGTTTTACAACAAGTCATGATAGCATATCAAATAGCTTAAAGGTGCCTCGGTGACAGCATCATCTGCATTTCCAGGCTCACCTCCGCTGTCGCAGAACACAAACGTGCAGTGCGACCAGCTAGAAGGAATCAGGGCTCCAGGAACCCTCTCAGGGCTTTGGCTGCCCGCAATGACATCCGGCAAGTCTACACGGAGCAGAGGCTCAACGTGGCTTCAGTGGAGACCAAGAGGATCCAAGTGGAGAGGAGTACGACCACACACACACAGACACATTAGCATCGTAGCTCAGAAGTTTGTAGGAACCACAAAAGTATAACCTGCACTGCACAGGACACCAGCAAACTTGTTTTACCATTTAAAATAGGTGACTCAGACTTTTTTTTTTTACTGTCTCAGCTCAGTGTTTGCCCTGAGTCGGCTTGTAATTCTGTTCCCTGTGGCCATCTTGTCATCTGTGTCGCGCAGTGGCGAGACACTCCAACCTCGCTGACGTGGCGCTGGCAGGTCTTGCCAGCAAGGAGAACTTCCGGAAGGTCAGCCTGCGGAGCGTCAAGTCTACAGAAGTGGTGACCAACAACAGCGCCTTGCCCTTCCACAAGCTCATGCTCATTCGCATCAAAGGTACGGCGTGAGGTTCGACGTTCATGGCAGTATAGCGCAGTGATTGTGTTAGCGTAATCATGGATGGGTGTTGTGCAGGTCGGAGACACATCCAGGTGCGATTGGTGGAGCCCACAGCCAGCTCGCTGAACAGCGGTGACTGCTTCCTTCTCATAACGCCGAAGCACTGCTTTATGTGGAGCGGCGAGTTTGCCAACGTTATTGAGAAAGCCAAGGTTTGAACCGCAGAACAAGGAAGCTCATGACCCTGTTTTCTGCGGACATGTTCCAACTTCATCGTGTGTGTGCACAGGCGTCAGAGATGGCAACATTTGTTCAGGCCAAGAGGGACCTCGGCTGCAAGGCTCCACAGGTGACTGTGCTCGAGGAGGGCATCAACACGGACAGCAGATGGGCCAAGGAGTTTTGGAATCTCCTGGGTGGAAAGACCTCATACAGAGGTACACAGACATTTGACCCAACACCCATATGCTCCAGCGTCTGTTGAATAAAGCTGTTGTGTTTGGATACGCCGGGTAAAGATGGAAAATTGTTTGCGTTGTGTATTCGTGGGTGTGTGGCATAGGTGCTGGTGAGCCAGAGGAGGATGAGTTGTATGAGTGCGGCGTGGTCGATTCCAACGGGGTGTACCGACTCAAGGGAGACAAACTGGTGCCTCATGAGGACGCCTGGGCCTCCATCCCCAGTGTCTCTTTGCTGGACTCCAAAGAGGTACCATTAGTTTCCAGCATCCGTCTCTCTCTCTCTGCATGGAAACTCTTGAACATTGTGGAAACGCGAACTTGATGTTGGGAAGGTCATTCATTTTTTCCCCCTCTCTCTGTCCTCTCCTCCTTCAAATCCAATCTCATTCTCTTGCCTCTCCAAACTTAAACCCTCCGTAATTGCTCTGACTCAACCAATCCAACCCCAGGTCCTGGTGTTCGACTTTGGCAGTGAGGTGTACGTGTGGCATGGCAAAGACGTGCCGCTCGGTGACAGGAAAGTGGCGGTCAAACTCGGCAAACAACTCTACAATGGCAGCTATGACTACACTAATTGCAGAATCAACCCCCTCGATTCCACCATCACCAACACGGACTTCCCCAAGTGAGCAGCAACGCTCGATTTTCCGTTTTCACTGAATGCTTTGATTTTTATAAGATGTGCTGCAGCGTCTCCTAGTGATTCTGCCGTGTTAATACACTTGTGTCACACCCCTTCTTATGTGTGTGTGTGCGTTCATGTGCACAGGGAAGGGGAGGGCCGTCCCAACTGGGCCCTGTTTGGCCGGCTGTCGGAGCACAATGAGACAGCGCTGTTTAGAGAGAAGTTCCTGGACTGGGCGGAGAGGAAGAAGGAGGAGATGGCGGCGACAGAGGAAGTCAAGGTACTTAGAGGTGGCCGGCGTCTTCAGAAGGTGGAATCTGAGATGCGATGACACACGGTGGGAGGGGAACAGACACTCCAAGCAAACCGGTGTTTCTACCACACTGTTCGTGCGCAACAGTAATGATAGTCATTAACATGTCTCAATACTCTCCTCTCCTTGTCAGAGCCCGATACATTCCGGCGTACGCTCGCCTCTTGACCTGGACTTGCAGCCGTGCGACACAAAGGCCCTGCTGGGCAACGAGCCAGAGCCGGTGAAGTGCGTCCTGGAAGGCGTGGACGTGCAGCGGGGCCACGGCCTCGTGAGGAACGAGGACCACAGGCAGGCAGAATTGTCGACCGTGAGCGTAGACGCGTGGCACATCGAGGAGCACGGCGAGGCGGAGGTGCCAAAGGAGAGCCTGGGCCAGCTGCATGAGGATGATGCGTACATCTTCCGCTGGAAGTACTCCGTCACCACCATAGGTCAGTCACGTGCGACAGAACATGGGAAATCAGGGCCAATGCCGGCTGGATAGTGTATTGTCGCTGTGCGTTCTGATGTGTTGTTGCGGTTTTGTCCTCCTCTGCAGTGGGGAAACGCCAAAAGCCAGGAGAACACAGCAGCGGCGGTCCTGGGAGAGAGCGGATCGCTTGTTTCTTCTGGCAGGGGCGTCATTCAAGCGTCAATGAGAAGGGAACCTCAGCGCTTATGACTGTGGAGCTGGGCAGCCACAGGGGGGCACAAGTAAGTGCTGACTCGTTGCCCAGATTTGGTTCTAGCATGCACAATTAATGCATGGAGGTAGGGAGGAGAAGGGGATGGCAGCGGTGGAGGAAGAATTGTACTCAAGCAGAGATCATTTATGTTATAGACACATTTGAAGAAGCCAGGCCTTTGACAACCATGGCTCATAAAATTTCCAAATTGTGTATCTCTGAAGATTTCAGTGTTAGATCATAGCAGCAAATCAAGGCTTGAAATGCAGTAGTGCCTTGACATACGAGCAATTCAGCATACAAATGTTTTGAAACTCGAGCTGTCTTGTGGTCCATATTTTTGGTTGGGATACGAGCGGAAACCCAGCTCACGAGTCGTACTTCAGGACACCACCGCTAGATAGCGTTTAGGTATGCACTATGTATGTATCTATGATGACAAAAAACTACAAGAAGCAGGAACTTAAGCACTGGAAGAATTATCATTCAAGGCTAGTCACGGGTGGTTTGATAACTTGAAGAGGAGAGCTAACATCTACTTGGTGGTGAGGCCTAGTGAAGCATTCAGTGGACACATTAAGGCAGCAGAAGAATAAGTATAATGATAATTGCTGTGCTTGTGATGTAGTCGTTGCAGAGTAAGGCTATAATCTGCAGTATGAAACTGTAACGAAACTGGATGATTCTGTGAAAAAATGGTCTGAACAGATTAGAATTATTCCAGTCATTTCGAATTCAATATGTCAATTGACATATGAGCAGATTGACTTGTGAGGTCGGTCATCTGACGAATAGAACTCGTATCTCGAGGTACTACTGTACTGTATTTCGCTTTATATGCAATGAAGCTTTGACTAATCAAGATTTTCACCTTTCTGTATCAAATGACGGTTAATGAATGAGCTTAGCTATGTTCTTCTAATTTAGCAATTGCACCATTGCATTGATGTATTCTAACCATTTGGAATTTCCCTCTATCCAGGTGCTGGTGACACAAGGGAAGGAGCCTCCATGTTTCCTGCAGCTCTTCCAAGGAGGATTAATCATCCACAAGGGCAGCCGAGAAGATAGTGCCAAACAAACGGGTAGACAATCGAAAACGACAACACAACCAAAATCGTGACATAAAACAAGAAAAAAAATCAATCAATCAATGTTTTTGCCATATGCCCTTCTAGGCGATTGGAGGCTGTTCTGCGTCCGCGGGGAGGAGGAAGTGGAGGCTTCCCTGGTGGAGGTGGACTGCCGCGGTGCCAGCCTGCGCTCGAGGGCCAGCTTGGTGCTCCTCAACGCCCGCAGAGGCCAGCTGTACCTGTGGCACGGCTGTAAAAGCCAGGCCAACGCCAGGCTGGTTGCCAACAGGGCTGTGGAAAAACTGAAAGAAAGGTAAGAGGACGGCTCAGCAGCGTAAAGGCGACACACACGTTGTGTACTGACTCTGCCGTTTGTCCTTGGGTTCGAAAGGTGTCCGTCAGAGCTGGGCCTGAGCAGCAGGAGCTCCCTGAACGTGGAAGAGGTGCAGGAGGGCGCTGAGCCGACAGACTTCCTCAAAGCTCTGGGACTGCCTGATAAGAAGGCGTACGACTGCATGCTGCAAGGTTAATCCTCATCCTCGAGTATTTATCAAGCTTTGTTAAATTCTAATCACACTGTTCAAGGAGAGGCTACGCCGGGACGTACCTCTTTTTTTTTCCTCTTTACTCTCTGGCCCCATAAAAAATTGTAATGGAGGCTTACAAGTTTTCCTCAAAACTGTTGTGATATTCGTCTGCAGATGCGCATCTTAAGTAGATGCTGCCCCCTAGTGGGTTAGAAAGGATCATTAGGGCCAGTGTCTCCAGTCCTCATGCAGAGCTGAGGGTGAGCAGGAGGCTGCTGTCGACTGCAATGACAGCACTGACAGTGCATCTGTGTGTGTGTGTGTGTGTTTTCAGACCCAGGGAAGTACAACTTCACGCCCCGTCTCTTCCGGCTCAGCGCAAGTTCGGGGCTGTTCGGCGGGGAGGAGCAGCTGTCACCCACTAGGGTGCCAGCGGGAGTCATGGCGATGCCATTCCTCCAGGAGAACCTCTACTCCGCACAACAGCCAGGTACTACACACACACAAGCACACACACACGCGCGCGCGCGCATGGAATTGTCTCGTCTCGTTTGTGCCATTCGGAGCTAAACCATTGCCCCCCTGTAGATTGGCCTCTCTCTCTCTCTTTCTCTCTCTCTCCCAGCTCTCTTCCTGCTGGATAACCGTATGGAGGTGTACCTGTGGCAGGGCTGGCAGCCTGATGATACTCAGTGCACGGGCTCGGCCAAGATGCGCTGGGACAACGAGAGGAAATGTGCCATGGAGACCGTGCTGCAATACTGCAAAGGTCAGGGGTCGCGGGCTGGTCAGAATTGGGAGTGACCGTCAAAGGCTGTGAAGTAAAACTAAGTGCAAGAAGAGTTGACCTGATTGCTTTAAGCTGATAGTAACGTCGCCTTTCAACAACATTTCTCTGTTCCTCTATTTCAATTTACAGAGAAGAACCCTCGGCGCCCCCCTCAGGCGTACCTGATCCTGGCAGGCTGCGAGCCCCTCACCTTCACCAACATCTTCCCATACTGGGAGAAGAATGCGAGCGTCGCTGCGCAGGTGGCAAGCGGCTTTATTATCCAGAAAGTTTCCAAGTTTTGTGTTTCAGACAGAGGGGTTGTCTGGGTTTCTTTGCTCATTTCCAGGCTGCTTCCAGGATAGCGGAAATAAAGAATAGTGAGCAGGGTAGCTCGTAGATCCAAGAGAGCTCAGAGGCATTTTCTGTTCCATCCTTGCTCCGACTTACCACTGATCCTCCATAGATTGCCAAAGTCTGTTATTAGCTGCGTTGCAAAGTACTTGAATATATTCAGAATTATTGCCATAACTGTAGGGGGATTCACAGTTAGAGTGCATCGACATCGACCTTCACTTCTGCTTCTCTACTTTTTTGTTTTTAGAATTATTCATAGACAATTGCTGATACTGTAATTGCTGTTGATGCTCGTGTAGTGAAGGTGTTTCTGAGCATGATTGCATGAATACAAAAAATCGGATAGCTCGGAGAAATCAGACTATTATTAAGATTCAGTACAATGTGTTTGTTCTGTGGTTGCTCCTCCACATTTTGGACATTTTTTCTGGGGGAGACTGCGGGTTTTTTCACACAGATGCAGATATAAAACAATCATATTTATCGCACATGGCTAGTAACATACGCAAAAACACTGGAGGCTCAAAGGGGCTTTAGGTGTTACTTGTAAAGGAGTTTCTACCTTCTCTGATATGACACTTGAGAAATTGGATAACGTCACAAATTGGGTAATGACAGAATTTTGAGTGCATGTAAATGGGCTCATCGTTGAGCTTTGCACCAGTAGTTTTTAGTTTGTTTTCATCAGCAAGTGTGTATATGTGTGTGTGCACAGGTTGAGGGCTCCAGGAACAAAGTGATCTTGGTTAAGGAGGTGCTGTCGATGCTCAGCAAGCAGCAATACTCCATCGAGGAGCTGACCAACAAGCCGCTGCCTGAAGGCGTGGACCCACTGCGGCTAGAGGATTACCTCTCTGACCAGGACTTCAAGGTAGCAACAAAATGAGAAATGTCGCGAAACGTTCCTTTGTCCAACGTGTAGCTGGTGCGAAATTCAATTTTGTTTTCAATCCTGTTGCCGCAGCCTGTCAGGACCAAATGTTGTCTCGCACGTACACACTCTGGCACAGCTGACAGGCCTTCTGTGATGTGTGTCGTTTTTCAGAGGCTTCTCGAGATGACTCGGGTGGAATTCAACGCCCTGCCAAACTGGAAGCAAAAAAACCTGAAGAAAAGCAAAGGCCTTTTTTAGACCGTTTCACACTCCAACCAAAATGGGAGAAAGGGTATCATTGTGCTTTTTTAAATTTTTCTTAAATTGTCACTATTATTCCACGTGATATAATCCTTTGTAAAGGAAATCAATTGTACAATTTTGTTCAAATGTTGATCTGTGTATTATAATGCCATTTTTTAACTTTTCCTCGTGTCTTGAAATGTATTAGCCAACATTTATGTGCAATTGTTTATCTCTGGATATAAGATGTCTCCACTCCTGTGGTTAAAGTTACCCTCATCTTATAAATATGTAAAATACTTCAAGCAACTGTCTTGGTGATTTGTGGAAAATATTCACTCTTTAAAAAATCCCATGTAGTTCAAAACACGGTGACTTACTTGGCAATTGAAAATCAGAGATAGAGAAGCTGCGTCTGCCAAGTGTTGGTCAAATTCCCCGGTGACGGCGGCTTGCGAGCAGAAATTGGTAAAAGTTAAAAACATCAATGCCTGTAATCCAGAGTTTTTTTTTTTTACAGTGATGATGTGAAAGTAGGGTGATGAGGACCCGTTGGTGAGTAACAGTAGCATCGACAGCACCACTTCCGGGTTGCTTGCGATCAAAGTTGGCGTTCTATTCATGTCTGTGTCAGTTTCTTACAATTGTGTAGACATGGACAACTTCAGAAGTGTTAAGTGTGTATGTGCATGTGTGTGAAAGAGAAAAGTGTGAACGTGGTAATTGCATTTATATGAACGCGTGCTGTATATATCTACCTGTGCTGCTTTTTTGGGGTAAAAACAAAACAAAACAGTATGTTACAGTAAAATCATGTGGTCAGTATCACTGCCAGTGATGTTTGAATGTAAGACGTTTCCTGCATGACTTAATCTGTCAGTCCTCTAGAAGCATATCTGAGTGTTATGATGATGAAATGGCCTTTTGCGTCTCAGGGACGCAGATATAATGCCAACTTTTCTCGTCTTGGAAAAAGTTAGATCAACAATCTCCCTAACTGGGGGCAGGGTTGAGATGCTCCCACTTAGGGTTTCCTCATTTAAAATAAAAGTACATAAACAAAACCAAAAATGTTTTCGTGTTCGTACCATAACATGTTGGAAATGTTTCGCCTTCGGCTGTCTCGCCTTTGATTTTATTTCATATCTGATGAGAGATGCACGTATTGCGTCTGGGACATGGCAACAAAGTTTCAATCTCAGATTATGCTGCTACTTCACCCTGAGAAATTACATTCTACATTTCAACATTTGGTCCTCCCGTCCTATGAAACCATGTGGGAAAAGAATTACAGTTTGCATTTTTGTAAAATGATACCAACGGAAATCGGAGGCGACTAGTGTCTTCTCTTGTGTTTTATGCAGCAAGTTATTTTTTTGTACGCGGGTTCTGCCAAAACAAATTTTTAAAAAAGGGGGCTGCTGCACATGAGGACGGTACGTTACTCCATGTGACCACTAGGGGATGCAATCTACCCAGCATTCATTTGCCATCACTATTACATCCTTCTCCAAAACAATCTCAGCAGCCCCAATGTATGAATACCGTGAAAGTGAAATAAATAAAAATTTTCTTTTTTTTAATGTGCATGTTTTTATTGAGGACTGATAAACACACACACACACAAACACACACAGGTGTTGCGTGTGAAAGCACAGATGTAGCTGACGCTTACAGATATCCATCCCTGTGCACCTGCAGCATCACGTCACACGGCCGCGATGCCAACAAACTCGCAGCAGCCGGATGATTTCCGAGGCAGATGGCGGGAGGCGTTCGCCGTGTCCAGGCTGGCTGCTTTGATTATTTATGATCATCCTCGTCCTCTGAGCATTAATCACCTGGACGGCTTTGCCTTGCGGCTCAGGTGTCGCAGCGGCTGCGCCGTGGCAGAGCGGGGCGAACATTGTAGCAGCTAATACTCTGCAGATTAGTTGGAATAATAACGCTCAGGCGACTGTAGTGTTGGGGGGGGGGAGCAGCCTAAGTGAGGCCTCGGTGAACAAATTGAGGTTCTCCAACCGCAAAACAGATCAGCTCTTTGTGCATCAGCCAATCGAAGGCAAAGCGGTATTCTGTCTACAAAACAGAAAATGTTGGCGTCGCAGGGGAAAGAGATGATGCTGATGCTGTGTTCTGACAGTTGGGAGCTTCATGGGAAGAGAAAAAAATCGAAAAGCAAGCTTTCAAAAATTTTTATTTTTCTAAAGCATCAAATGGCGGGAACGGTGAAGTCAGCCCCCTTCATGTTGTCCTCATTCTCGTCTGAGCTCCAGCGCTTTGCTGTGTGAGGAGGATAAGAAGGGTTTTTTTGCCCGACATTAACATATTGCCTATGTTTGGGAAAACCAAGGCCTGCGGAGGGAGAAACGTCACAGTCAGCCGTGGAGTGCGCAGTAGGCTGTGTTGGTCCAAAACAAACTTGCAGTAATAACCTTGAATGAGTGTATTCGCCCGCGTGTGAGAGGAGGTTGGGGACGGGCGCGGGGGTGGGTGATAATGTTGCAAATCGATGCCGCTGCCTGGCTCGCCTCCCAGCAGGACTCTTGGCTCGGTGCGGCGGCGGCTCCTGCGCGCCAGGCTCGGCTCGGCTCGGCTCGAGGCCCGCGAATCTGGATTAAGCCGTGGCAGTCCGCGCGCGTGCGGACGGGCGTACGTGCGCGTGATGAATGGAAATATCCAGCAGGATATGGATTCACGAGGCGCGAGCGCAGAAATCCATAGTTGCTCATTAGCAGCGAGGCGGTGAGAAGCTTGGGAACAGACGAATCTCACGTCTCTGCGTCAATGTTTCTTATGCAATGTTTCTTATTTTTACATTTACTTGAACTACTGAGGAGTTCATATGCAAAGACAGATAAACCGCCGTTTAAATAAATGAATACGTAAGTAAATAAATAGCTGACGCTGAGATTTTACACATTGAGTAGCGCCGTTTCCAAATCCTAAGTGCAGGATTTCCAACGCACCATTAAAAACGATGTCAAGGATGTTGTTTTTGTATCAAAAGCCGATAAACGCCACACCTGTTTCTCAGCAGAATCTGACAACTCCATTCTGCCAATCAGCGAACCGCATTTGTGTCACGTGACAAAGCAAGACGGCACCGCCAGCTCTCAGAGCGTCATCAACAGTGTTGCCCGTTATAATTATCGTGTTTGTACGAAAATGTTTGCACTCCGTACGATGTACGACCAATAATCCCAAAGAGTGTTGCCAGGTTATGATGATTATAGGCACCTGTTTCCGGAAACAGATAACAGGTAAATTAAATTCCAGAAAACTGTGCTTTTCTAAATATCAGCTGTGAGTGACATGTACGCTTTTGCCCCATAACAACAGCCATTATTGGCCGAAGAGTCCTGTCTCATGAGTGAGGAAAAGCGCGTGTCCGATAATTTCCCTCAAAGTACTATAATTTCATGTCTCTGGTACATTTCTCACCTGGCAACACTGGTCGACAAAGATGAGCAGATCTCGAGAGGCAAAACTATTACGGAGAAGATGATCGAGTCTGACAATGTGGGAGAGATGGTCATTTCATGTCCGCAGGGAAGGAAAAGGAGGAGAAAACCAGATGAACATAAACAATCTGTCGCCAAAAAGGCCAGCATAGACGCAGGACATCCAGTATAGGTTGTAAACATAACAAATCTAACGTGTGCCAGGGGCGACGCTGTCCACAGATGATGTTGCCTACATAAACTACTGTATATACGCAACTACGGAGAAGATAATACAAAATACAATGCTGTTGTCATTGTTGGATGCCAAGGCAGTTGCACGTAGAGGACCTAAAATGAAAAATCCCGCCCAGCAAAAAAGCTGGAGACGTGATAATCAACTGCCTCGGTCCAACCAGAGCTCAAGAGAGGATTCCACTCTGCAAAGCTTCATTTATGAGTCTGTTTTGTAAGTAATTACTTTCACTTTTTCATATAAGATACATCAATCTGAGGTGTGTGGTGCTTTAGCACACTGCTGCAAGGCTCACATTACCATTCAAAGGACCCATTTTTCTCATAGTTTGTCTCTCCTCGGTGCTTATTTCATCTTTCCCCTGCAATTTATAAAGCTCTTCTAACAAAAATAATGACCCTCATTTTATCCAATGCAGAATTAATGTACTTGCTGCCTTTACATTGTTATTATCCATAGTGTTGTTATAAAGATAAGTTATTTTGATGAATTTGAATTTATTCCAAAAAAGGTTAGAATTTATGGAATGTGCATCTGTTACATGGCTCTGAATCAATGTGAGACAAGTTAAGTCCGATTAAACTGTTCTTGCTTTAAAAAAAAACACATGCTGGACTTATCTGCCTCTGTCGACAAAATATTTATTTGAATGCAAAAACCCATTTTTCCATTTGAGTGAGATTGTTTGAAATACTGCTTTTTTGTTCTGTCATTCTTCCTTTGTAGAAACAAATCAACCAAGCTATCAAAGGTATTACCAGGGGATCACAAAAAAAAAAACTAATTTGCAGGAAATTTGAAAAAACAGAGATATCTGCTTTTGCAAAAGAACTCATCTATTGTTTTTAATATTGATGTACGGCTTCGATTCCTAAGGGAAATAACTTGTGCGTCCGAGCCGTCCACATGATTCCAGCGACTGGGGCGCAGGGTCGTAGTGTGAATGTGTTGTTCATCGATGGAGCCTGGAGTCAAACCAGCAACCTTGTGATTTTGAAAGTGCTTCTCCATGAATACACTACATTGAATTCCATTGTCTCTTGGGATGTTTTTGATCTGTATCTCTGAAGCCATACATGCCACCTATTCCGGTTGGCCCTTACAGAGGGCTTTTCAATGATGTGATATGTGCGGGGGTGGAGTCTTGACATCATTTTCTTCCTGGTTTGGGTTGGGGTAAGGGTTAGGGTGCCTGAGAGAGAGAGTACAAACTCTCTCTCAGGAATATTCCTTGCCACAAAAACTAAGGTCCCAAAAGAATTCAGCTCTAAATGCACAACCCTAAAAGTGGTCAGAATTCAGAGGTAAATGTACAACTCCAAATGTGTTTACATGTTCATATTTGTGGTTAGGATTAGGGTTAGGGTTGGGACATACTGTAAAAAAAAGTATACAGTGGAACCCCGAGATACGAAAGCCCCACCATGCAAAAAATTCATTTCACGAAACGGCATTCGAAGAATTTTTCCGACTCATAATACGACAAATGACTCACGATGCGAAACGAAACGAGATCACAGTCAGCAAAAATTTTAAGATTAGCACGCCGCTGCACCTTGACTGTGTTTGACTGTATACTCCATGATGCTGCATTCAAGGCTACTCGTAACTCGTTATTTTCCAGTTAATAGTGGGCGGGCTACAGCCAAACCCAAACTTTGAAATCGATTGTACTGAAGTACTCCAACTTCTGAGTTCGAACCAATAGCAGACGGTGGTGCCTGGATCGGTTTGAGGTCGTGACTCATGAATCTCACACTCGAAAGTTAGCAGTTACGAGTAGCCTCGAACGCGGCACAAGGTTTAGTTTTCCATATTTCTATATTTCCTGGTGTAAAAGGTTTATTCAACCATACATCAGTCTTGTTTTACCATTAAAATTAAATTTAAAGTGTTTTTTTTCTGAGGGCTTGGCACGAATTAGCTATTTTACATATAAAACTTGACTCAAAATATGAAAGAATCATTATACGACGGCTACTCCGGAACAAATTTATTTAGTATCCTGAGGTATCACTGTATATGTACAGTATATATCATGTTTTGACATTTTTATATTGCGGTAATGGTTTTTCACCCTTGTGGTGTATGTGGTGTAAAAAAAATCACTAAGGTTTTTTTCTCTGGGTCTCAGGAAGACGTATTTACACAATAGTTGGTATTACACCACTGTCTTGTTTCACTCTTGTTTCACCCTTGTTTTTTTTAGAGTTTAAACTCGAGCATAGCTGCCAAAAACCCTCGCCGCATTTGAGTATGGCATCTTTTCGTTCCATTCGCTGAGCTTCTTTCAGCACAGCGCCACTTTAAAGCGACTGTGAGAGGCAAAATGTATTAGTTTGAAAATTGGGAGTGACACGAGTGCCACTTAGTCGATATGACCAATGATCCCGTCGTCTGGGTGGCAGACGGGGGGACAATTTGGCAGCGGGGCGTGTGCGTGTCTGGTTGGGAGTGAAGTGTTTCAGATTGTGGAGGGCGACTTTCTACCACACACACACAGACACACACATCAACTTCAGCTGTTTCTCTCCAAATTCTTGCATTTGCGTGAACTCACAGCAGACAAGTGCACTACTGTGTACACACTCATGAATTACCAAATAACAAAAACCTGTGGACCGGTGTCAAGTCTTAAATCGTTTTGCGCTGTGAGACAGAAAACAGTCACGCTTATGTAAAATATGTGTTTCATTTTCTTTAATCCGAGGTGTTGTTTTATTTTGGTAAAATTCACGCTAGCTCTCTCCCATCACTCCAGCATTCGTCTCAGTCGAGAATTGAAGCCTGCAAGCGAACACTCCCTTAGGGCCTCCCGGGATTTTGCATTCTTAAGTTTCGCAGCCGCATAACAATTACGAAAATACATCACTTTAAGTGTGTATAAATCATTCGGGGACTACTGTCACATCCGACAGACTGACTAGAATGTCGCTCACCGTCTCTCATTTTCCATGTTTATCTTCCGCCGGCTCCCTTCACCCGTCAAAGGGACTTTTTGAGCCAAAGAGCATGTAGGTCAACTGTGGCTACATGGAGTCACTCCACATGAATTTTCAGACACTTCGTGGCGAGAGATCTGGCACCCCGACGAGTGAGCAGGCGTGGTGGGAGGCGGGGGAGGATTAATTTGTCTCCGATAAATACACTACGGCTTGACCTCGCCTCTCCGGATCTTCTCCGCTCTAAGACGCCAAGTCGCTGAAACGTTTTTAGCCTCCGTTACCGAACGGTTTGGTAAGACATGAGGGAATTTGTCTTAAAAGCTGGACGACAGAGCCGTCCTTGGTGAAGTGGGACACTGTGTGTGTGTGTGTGTGTGTGTGTGTGTGTGTGTGTGTGTGTGTGTTTTCTAACGCTTTTTTTTCGAGCTTCCTCTCACATTCAGGGTTGTTGGATAACTACTGGGAAGCGCTTGAAAGCAAATGTGTGAGGTTCAGAGATGTCGCGCAGTGGATGAGTTATGATGGCGATTGCAGAGGCGATAACCCCAACGGCACCCCCACAGACTCACACACCACAACCACCCACACACACACACAGACTTACATACACACACACACACCCCCCCCCAAAGTGAGCTGTTCACACCTATAACCAGGTGGCTGCTCCAGGGTGGTCAGAGCCACTCATCACAGAGATGGAGGCTCAGTCATCGTGAATGGGGGGGCGGGGGAGGATGAAACATCAACAACCACAGCCTCCTGTACTCCTCCTTTGCACTGCTCTCTTCTCTCCTTTCGAGAAATTATCATGTGTGGGATTTTGTTGCTGTTTCTGTCACCAAATGCGCGAAAGCAAGATGGAGGCATGTATGGACATAGCAGCTGGATGCTCTTCCTTGCGGTGTTTTGTTAATATTTTGTTAATGTATGCTTTATTTATAAGCACCACCCCCACATTTTGTGGGGTCAGTAACATCTACAGCTGGCACCAGCCTCTAAACATCAGTTCCGCAGCAAGAGAAGTATTTCCACCGAGTTTCTCCGCACCCACAACTTACCAGCAGACATACTGAGCTCCCCGTGGATCGTCATCCCCTCGGGAAGATGATGGAGACGCCGAATGGAGGGGAAGCAAGAGCAAGGATGCAGGGCGGGCGCTCTCGCGAGGCTACATACGCACAAGGCTGCAGAGGCTATGCTAGTGCCAGCGAGGCTAAGGAGGCAGCTCTCTGAACCACCGCTCCCCAATATCTTCCTCACCAACGCCAGATCCCTGGGCTGAACTGAGGCTACAGCTGCATTCTGCTGCTTTCCCTTTTGTAGTCTTTTAAATGCGCCGGAACTCAGCACCCACCATAATTTCGTTACACAATGTGAATTGTTGTAATGACAATAAAGATTTCTGAATTCCTGAAATAAGTGTTGGGGATGGCAGAGGGTTGTGTGTGTGTGAGGTTTTTTTAATGCACTGAGGGAGGAATCCTCATAAACGGGCGTTATTTCAAGATCAGAAGGTTGTTGGTGCAAATCCATGGTCCCCAGCAACGAATTTTCCACGAGTAAGACACTGAATGGCTAGGTCAGTGGTGGGCAACCTACGGCCCATGGGCCCAGTTAGGCCCGATTGTTTTCTTGATCTGGCCCGCCAAAGATTGGAACACAATTCACAATTTTGGCTGCATTCAAAATAAACAACAAAAACTACAACAACAAGACTGGCACCACACTTAGAAAAACAAAACCGGTCCTAGTGATAGCTAAATAATGTAACACCCTAGTGCCTTTTTTCAGTTTCTGTGTGATATGTTCGCATCTTTTGCTGACGCAGCCCGTCTGTCAAATATTTAAAAGTCAATGTGGCCCCTGAGCCGATATGTTTGCCCATCCTTTAGCTAGGTGCATTGCTGAGAAGCCTACTGCTCCTCTGAAAAATGGTTAAATATACCTCCTGGATGAAAGTAAATCAATAATACTATCATTCTATGGAATGTATTTGGAGTATGAGGTGTTAAAAAAAAAAAGGTTCAAAGAACTAAACATCGTCTGTCGTTCCGCTGATGTTTGGCAGAGGAATTGTTTGGAAGCCTCACACTTGTTTCTCTGTCTTGAGTTTTGACAGAATGGGTAACAATGCTCAGAAGCCCGTTCTAAGATTATTGAGCCAAAGGCTTTCCATTTCCTCTGTGCAGACGCGCTAACGTGAAGAATCCTTGACAGTGTCGCAGCGCTCGCACTTGTCGCCTGGTGCGTCCTTTCACGCGCAAATCCATTTTCCGCCGATGCTCTCGCAGCCAATGCGACACTCTTGCCAGCGCCGAATTTGATTGGTGCGGCCGGGACCATAATGATGACAGAGCAGTGTCCTTCAAACAGCTGCGGTCTTGTCAAAGAGCAACAATGAGAGACTACCACACATACACACACACACACACACACCTGAGCAGAATATCGCTGTAAGTCTGAATTAAAACCATCACAGTCCGGCCACACTTGAATTGAGTTTTCATTGGCGCAGCTGCGTCACTGACTTGAGGAACTAGCGGACAACGGAAGCAACTATCAATCAGTTCCGGGGACATACTGTAAAAAATCTCGAGGAACTGGGCAAAGAATATCGTCTTAGGTCTTAACAAAAAGGAGGAGGGGGACGAACCATTGACTAGGATGAGTCAAAATTCCATTGCGTGACAAACGCGTCGCCCAAGCGCGTCGATTGCGCGAGCAGTCGTCAGCAAGGCCGGTTTTGTGCTTCGCTGACCCGTGAAACCAGATGGACATTTGACATGGGACCATTGCCGGCAAAGACCTCCGTGTGTGTATCGCTGATTCAAGCTGGCCCAATTTTGAATCTTGATCGTGATCCCAAGCCTGGCAAGGTTCAGGAAGGTCACGCATTCGCCTGGAAATTAGGAGGGTTCTGCCTCAGGACCTAAAGGACAGCGTGGACTGCGCGTTGTCCTCCTTTTTCTGCCCTCCAGCACTTCCCCTCCACCTCCTCCCATCATTAGGGCCCATTTTATCCCATTTTCATTTTCCTCTGCCATCGCTGCATCTTTTTATCTCCGTGTGATCACAGGCGCACGCTGTACCTGCACACGTCATTTCGTGACTCACAGATGTGGTTTCACACCTTTCACCACACAAAACGATGGTACGCGAATAAAATTAGCATCCCGCGATGAAAGTTGAAGAGAAATTATTCAAATGTTATGATTTTCCAGTACAGGTTTTGCGCTGTAATTTGTCATTTCCCATTAAAATGATATGGATTACAATTATCTTTCTTTTTTTTTCCCAGTATACTGCTTCGCCTTTCCCCTAATGTTACGTGGCTGGTCAGGCTGAAGACCTGGTGAAAGACGGATTCTGTATCCAAGCAGCATCGGTGATGTGACAGCAGGGAGAATTGAATGCAGCGTGTCATGAAGCTGTCAGCCTGGCTTTGTGTGTGTGTTTGTGTGTGTGTGTGTGTGTGTGTGTGTGTGTGTGTGTGTGTGTGTTTGTGCCGGTCACCACATCGCAGGTGGGCAGAGGATCTCCGACATCTCCACCTCTTTAGCTTTTAGTCCTTGAAGGCTTCTGAAGTCGCCTGGTGCTTTGCCTTCTGTTGTGCTGTGCGACCCCCCGCCCCCTGCACCCCCCACAAACACACACACACACACACAGCACACACACACACACACACACACACACTCACAAACACCCCTATCCCGACCACCACCCACTCCCATCCTTCTGCTTGTTCTCTCTCCCTCTCTCCCTCTTCCTTCCGTCCTTCCTTCCTTCCTTCCTTCCAGCTTGGAGAAATTACAAATTGGATCTTTTCTCCTCCTACAAGTGTGTGAGACAGCATCCACTTACTGGACCAGCATCACTGGAAACCTTTTTTCTTTTTTCTTTTGCATCAACACACACACACAGCGTGTTATTAATCACGTAAATGCTTCAAAATGACTTTCCGAGCTCTGTTTACTTTTGCCCGAGATGACACACGCGTACACACATGCACCTCTTTGCATCTCTTTGTCAACAACCCCCGCCACCCCTCCCCCCC
>OMPJ01042370.1:0-10115 GCA_900312935.1 Carapus acus
CCTCACAATCCACCAACATACATGTCAGTTAGACCATAATGAATTTTAAGAGCGCACAGACACATTACATGGCCACCATGTTACCTCGATGAATGAGGAGGGCGACCAGAATTAAGGCTCGTGCTGAAAAGACCTGTCACAAATATGGACAATGCGCTACAGCAGGGGTGTCAAACTCTTGTTCACCGAGGGCCACATCAGCATGGCGGTGGCCCTCAAAGGGCCAGATGACAATGGAAATTATTAAGAAGTTAGAAATGTAATTTAAGGTCAAATGTAAGATTCATTTATATATAGCTAAATATTAGAAATATTCGTTTTTATAATAATCTATAATAATAAAAATTATTGTAAAAAATAATCTATAATATAATCTAAAATAATAATTTTGTAATAATATAATTTTTTACTTGTTCAACTTACAAATATTCCATTTGTGTTGATGTAGAAATATGTCAGGTCTTTGCTATTGTTGCATTGCAGAATCTTGTATTTCATCAGGAATAGAAACCTGAATTAATCAACAATTACCAGTTAACAATCAAACTACAAGTCAACAATCTTGTTTCCTCACTTTGGCCGTGTTGTTATGTCTTGACAAACTGACATTTTATAAAGTGTGTGTCTTTTTGAGGCACAGCTGCGTCACTTTACCAGTAGCATGATCCATGTGCATTTTGGGTGATGTAGTTTGTGGGTCTATGCATTTTCAAATGAAAGGGAAACAGTCACTCATGCGCTTGAGGGCCACATAAAATGATCCAGCGGGCCACATCTGGCCCCCCGGCCTTGAGTTTGACATCTGTGGTTTAGAACAAAAGGAATGGAAAAAAAATAGATGAATAGGCAGACATGCCGTACACATACCTATTGTGAACATTGGCTAAATTTCTTTTGCATCATGTACACATAATTTATTATCAGTCGTCTCCATTCAATGACAGACCAAATTGATCATGACAACCCAAACATGACACACACTTTTGTTGAGTGATTACATTTCAGTTGTGAAGAAATTCACACAAAGTGATGCATTTGAGGGACTTCCACTGCATGCGGACACGACAGCTTTACACCATCTGTCAGGTTGTTTTACTCTGGTGTCACAGCAGAATTCCTCCACATCGAAATGACACTGAGCGGGAGAGCCGCCCTACAGGCCAAAATCAAAATTGTCTTGTTTTGTTGGATGTGTGAGCGATTTTCAAGTAATTCATATCTCGGCACGAGCTCCTCAGCAGAACAACGTCTTGCTGTTGTCAGGAACGACTAACAGGTGTTGTTTGTGTAGTGCTGCTGACATTATTCAGTGTACCCAGGCTGGTTTTGGAGGAGTGACAGACACTGTTCCGCTGACAGAAAAATGCAAACCTTACTAACAATCCTACATGAGCAGGAGCGCCCCCCCACACACACATACATGCGGCTCGCCGATGGTTGTCACACTTCCATTGGACTGTGATAACTACCACGATGATGGACAGGGCCGTGAAATTGCTCTGATCTTGAGCTGTACTCATATCACAGCACCACACGTGTATCTGTATATTTACTTTGTGAAGGCTGCGTCAGTGCGAGTGTGTGTGTTTGCTGTGGTCGATATGGCATGTCAAAGTGTGAAATATACTTATATCTGCATCTCCCTTACACTGCGTGTGCGTGCGTGCATGTGTGCCTGTGCGTGTGCGTGTGTGCGCGTCTATAAACTAATGCCTGGCCGATGGGGCCCAACAAAGATCACGCCAAGCATGAGACATGTATTTGATCTCAGTGGCCAACAACCAATAAATTTTAGATCTGGTTGGAAATGGAAATGTGGGTGGGCCGGTAAAGAACGAGACAGGAATACAAACATCCACTTCAAAGAAGGGAGAAGAGAGACGGAGAGAGACACACAGAGGGAGAGAGAGAGACACGGAGAGAGAGAGAGACAGACGACAGAATGAATGTGCTGGTAAAAAGAAGTCGACGGACAGACAGACGGGTTGGCGTCATCAGATTGATGCAGAGACCTGGAAAGAATTACTGAAGCCCCACAAAGGACTGTTACACAAATAAAGGTGCGTCTTTGCGGGTGTAATGGCGTGTGTGTGTGGGGAGAGAGCTGCAGTGAATATGGTGATATTGCAAATAATGCCCCTTGGATGTGGCGCCCTGGGCTGAATCCGCATCTCTGCTGCTTTTCCGGCTGGCTCCACGTCTCCCTCAGCGCTTCCTCCCCTGGGAGCGTCCCAATAAAACAGGTAATGTGCACTATCGGATCGGGCTTTGCAGCAGCATCCCGCCTCGGGCTGAATACTGCTTTGCCGCCTTCTGCCTCAAACTTTCCCTATTCAGTCGGAGGAGTAACTGCAGCTCAGTGAAGGAAGGATGAGGGAATGAGTTGCCTTGGGGTCGGGTGTTTTCTTGTCTAATTGGTTGTGCCTTGGTTTATGGCTGAGCTGTCATTCAAAGTGCTGTTCATCCTTTAATTCTGGGCCTCTGCCCCTCCATTTTGCTCTTCACATCCCTTCGATTTCTACATCACCTTCGTTGCCAGTTTGAACTCTGTCTCTATCCTCCGGCCAGAGTCTGCACCTGACTGCAAACGCGTGGGGATGTAGGTGCAGCGGGAGTCATTAGCAGGGTGTTTGGAGAACCACGTGGCCACGATAGTTTGAGAGAAGGAGAAGGGAGAAGGTTTGAGAGAAGGAGAACTCCAGACTCTCACTGAGGTGAAGCTCCCCAAATACAATTGGTATGGAAATCTGATTTCCGAGCTACAGGTGGTCTCCAGGTTTGGAAAACTGGGATAATCTGAGAGCTCATCTTGGTCATTATTAGCAGCAAAAACATACAACCAACTGATGCCCGCTGTCTGGAAGACACTGAATCAGGCGCTGCTCCTTAAGTTCCAGCTTGTATCCCGCATGGTCTCTTTCCACTGTCAAGAGATGAAAGCGAGGACCGCGAGTACAGTCCATTCACAATATACACCCCATTAAGCATCATCCACAACATCTGGATCCTATTTTCCCCTGGATAGAGAACATGCCATCCCAGCTGCATCGCCATAACACGCGGCTTTAATCACGCCAACAAGCTGGCAACTGGTTGGTGGTGAAACTCTTCCACATAACACAAACATGCTGCACTCACCGGCAAGTGGATTCTATTCATCAACGAAGGAGATGACAAATAAATATAAACATTTAGGGCTATTGTTCACTAAATACCTGCAGGCCCCGTTTGTCATTATCTACCGGTAATAGTGGTTGTGTGGTGGTCATGACAACAACCAACCGGTTACTTGTTACCAGCGCTGCTGCTCTGCTCTCTCAAACAAAAGCTGCCCCGTCTGTGTGTGCAGCCTGAATGAGTGCCACACTTTCCCATGGATCCTCTACTGAGCGGCTATGACACCAATAATGAGAGATGAAGAAATCAAGATGCTCCGCAGAATAAGGTGAACATAATAAAAGCTGCTAAACTCGTTTGGATTTAAATAGGCACTTCAAATTATTGAGGGTCATTTTCTCGCCTCATTTTTCATTGTATATTTGTTTTATGAAGACCAGGCAAATTGTTTTCCGATGCCTGTGATGTTCTCTTTCGAGCTCCCCTGTTTGGCTCTGGCCAAAATAGTCTCTTAAATTGCTAGAACATAAATAACGCCTAAGACAATTAAGCCTCCAGCCTGACGCCCACCTGGCACCTGCACTGGAGGAATTCTTGGGAGGATTCTGAGTGGTTGCTAACAGCTTCATAGTGCCGTTAGCTTTGCAGAGGCTTTTCAGCGGTGAGATAATCCGTTTGCTCTGCCTCCAACCAAGCGGCTGCTGCACACCAGAGCCTCTGGCCGACTCTCAGCCTCGTCTATCCCGACCAGAAAGACCCATCACGGCTGAATTATTCATTCAGTTATGGCGGTAGCACACCGTTTGTTGTCACACTGTGGTTGGCAACCAATTTTGCGACATGAACAGGCAGAAGCCAGAAGATAACTCGCCGATGAGGGCAAAAAGTGGAAACGGTCATAAATAACACAATGACGCAGCAGTGAAACACACCAACAATCAAACCCACACAAGCTGAAAAACAATCCTGATACGCAAACACAATTGAACCCCCCATGCCAAAGCTGGCTCTCAGCCACGTAGAGGATGAAGATCTCCACAACAGACATGACACGTATAGGCAAGACAATACTGTATAAATGGGAAAAATCCCAAATGGCCACAGGGTGATGGAAATTCGTCAAAGATTTGGCTCTCACAGCTCAAAGTGAGCAATACTACCAAAAATAAGATGACTGATGCCTCTCCAGAGCAAGTCAGCAGGCCAGGCACACACACAAACGGAGGAAATGCCGTATTGCACAAGAGTTAAAATGACCCATCAAACACTTGGACAGTTTTGACGAGGGCAGATTTTATGACACACTTTATCACACTAATATTGAAATTATACAGAAAGAGCAGACATACTGCCATGCCAGCCTCTGTGTAGTTGCGCGAGTGTGTGTGACTGCAAATAAACATGATCTCAGGGCCATGAGAGGCATTTCATGGCGAGTGGTTTCACGGCAGCTGTAGAGAAGCTCGGTTAGCGGAGCAGGAGCCACAAGAAGCCGAGGAGGTGCTGAACTCCTCTAGTAAGTCTGAAGGCTGAATAATGAGTAGAGCGACTTTGGCGTTAATTCTGAATTGAACCCTTAAAAAGCAAAGGCGTGAAGCCATTTGTTTCTGGGCGCTGCCGCTGACCGTTTTATCATTTCAGCGGGCAGTGTGGGTGCTGAAAGTAGCTTTAAAAGCTCAGCGATCGTCAGGTCACGAGGGGATCATTTGTAAACCTCAGCAGAGCAGCTTCACTATCAGGAGTCGGGGCACGAGCTGTGCCAGCGTCACGGCGGCGAGGGAGAGAGCGTCGCCACTCACACCCACGCCATCATGATCAGGGCACCTTTGGATTTGAGCGCTAAATTATATATTTGCCGTCACGTAAATGAGACATATACAACAAAGGGGGAGAAACACAGACAGTACTGTCAAATTCATCTGTTTCACGTGTCCCTTATAGCGACTCTTTTTTTAAATTAATGGCACGATTTATCTCCTAAAAGGGAAAAGCACAATTTACACTCATCGTGTGTGTGGCGGCTGCGTTGTGTGTTCCAACCCAATACAATACAACCCAAGTGTGTCTGGGTTAGGTGCCACGCTCCAGCATGCCACAGCAGTGCTCTGGAGGTGAACTGGGATCTCTCCAATCACCAGTCCAGCGCACATGCATGCTTTTCGGTCTGAGTTTTCTGGCCAACTCGCCATGCAGTCAAGGCTCCCACAGGCTGAGACACTGCCGTCCTACACACTAATCTACAATTAAGCTCATTAAGGAAGCTTGGATGTCTAATATTGATGTAATATTTCATACCCCTGCCCAAACAAACAAACAAACAAACAAACAAACAGACAGACAGACAGACAGACAGACAGACAGACAGATAGACAGATAGACAGATAGATAGATAGATAGATAGATAAATAAATACAGAGAAAAAGGCATCAAGATTCAATTTGTCCAGAGGGAGCTAAAAGTGCCCCGGAGAAAATGGAGAGACTTTGTCACGGATACGATCTGATCCGCATCGTACAACAAGTCTTGACGGGAGCTTGAGCTAAATGCCTTAAGCTTATTCAATAAACAGGTCCTGCATTCCTCGGCCTCTTTCAATTTTGATGAATTGTCCCCATATTGCGGCTGTGATCTAGACAAAGTCACATCTCTGCCTTGGATTCTGTGGGGCACAGTCAGTTGCTGGACTTTCTTATTCTAAAAAATAGTGTTTGACCCATGGGGGGCCAGAGAATGTCTGTATTCATCTGCATCGCGCCAATGGGGCGAAATGCTAGTTCAAACCAAAGATTGTGTCAGTTCAGTGGCACAGTGAGGCGACACATCCAAGAAAAGGCTGAAGGGGCCGCAGTGCTGAGATGAAACCAGGAACAAACACAGCACAAAAGGAAAAAAGGCTCCTGTTGCATCTCACTAGATTACACCCGCGCCACGCTCTGATAAAAGGCTGGCACACACTCACTCACAGACACAACGCATTTGTCTCCACTTGAGGGGTGTCCCAGGCTTGCCCTGTGAGGAGCAGCTGTTCACTGGCCAGCCTGGAGCCTGGTGGGAGCACGGAATGAGGTTGGGCCCTGTAGGGGGCAGTGCTCGGCCCAGGACACGACCCCTGCGGGCCGCACCCCCTTGCTAAACGTTCCTCGACTTTCTCTCCCGTCGCCCTCGTTTCTGCACTGGCTTCTCTCTCCTCCTCTTCCTTTCAGCACTTCCCCCAACTTGTCGATTAATTGTTACATGCCAGGGGAGAATATCTGACGTGACAGGAACTCAGGGCTCTGCCACAAACTCCTCACTGTAAGCCGATAAAGACATGTGTACGTGTGTCTATGAGTGTGTGTGCGGAACAGGGAAATGCTCAGACACCAAAGAAACCACTGATCACAAACCAACACAACCAACCAACAGTTACACATCAGACAAGCTTTTTTTCCCCAAAAAGGCACAGGCAGTCCGCATTTTGGGATGAAGCTTCCCCGCCTGCTGCCATCCTTTCATCTCCACACGTTTGTCGAGGCGGTCCAAACAGATGCAGACGCTGATGTTAAACTTGAGCTGACAGGACGGCGGCGTCCTTTGAGCATCAGTCACAATGATGGATAATTTAGCGTCGGAATCTCACTGCCAAATATGTATTCAGAGTCAGACAGCTGAGATCTTCTATTGTGTGTTACCGCGCAAAAAGAACATCCGGAACTACTTTGTGAAGGCAAAATGTTTACGCACTATAGAATGGGGCTTTCTCCTGGCGAGCAGGGGCACGGATGGAACAGTCCCTCATAATTCCAGCTAGGGCTGGGCGATTTGGCCTCAAAAAAAATCTCAGATTTTTTAGAGAAAAATTCTATTTTCAATTCGATTTTCGATTTTTTTCCCCCCAATGAACTTAAAAACAACTGCAGACATCTGACATATTGTCAAAGTGCAACTTTATTGCTGTGGTTGTCCTCAGAGTAAAAATACATATAAACAATCCAAAATAAGAAGTAAATGAGGCTCTGTCATTCAGCAATTTCAAGCTTGATCTAATGAACTGTCAGACTCATATACAGCTGCATCGTCCGGCTGGACCACATGTCCGTCGTGGCAGAGTAAAACGCCACCTCCCACAGCTGGGCGCGGATCTTTTGCCGAGTGGCAGAGTACAGGTGAGGCAGCGCTACGCTGGCGAAATACTTGCGACTGGGTACAACGTACCTTCCATCTAAAACTTTCAACAAGTGATTAAAGCGTAGCTTTAATCGTAGCTGGTTACACTTCTCCCATTCTCCGGAATGTTTATTCTTCAGGTGCTGGAACAGATTAGTTGTACTGCTGCTCCCGGTAGCATGTTTTCCAGCGAGGCTTCGTCTGTTGTTCGTGTGATGCATCAAAACCGAACCAGTTCCAAATGATTGATTGGAAGTAACTCTTGTTTACATGCTGCCGCTGCCATGTTGTTTGTAATTGTGTTGCGCGTGGGAGGGGGCGGGCTCACATTGCGCTACGGAAACCCACAAGAAACGGAACGCGAAAAATGTCGAAAAACTCGAATTTTCAAAATAAAAATCGTTTTTGGCCACAAATTCGATAAATCGATTAAATCGATTTTTTGCCCAGCCCTAATTCCAGCATGTGAAAACATAAGCACGTGTTTATGATGACACAGCACAACGACAGGTGAACTCATGTTCACCTCAGTGTGCTCCAGAGTCTTTACAATCTGAGCAAAACAGAAATGGGAGTGAATTTGCAGTGGGTGAAGAAGTGCAAATGGCATCTAGTAAACATATAGATGAACTGAAATAAGGCTAACTGAAGTAACAATAAGGCTGCATGAAGCAACAATGAGGCTGCACGATTAATTAGGTAAAATTACACTGTTTTGCTACCGGGGTGTGAAATAAATCTCTGAGAAATGCTCCCTTATTTGCATAGCATACAGGCTTGCCAAGGCCAACGTCCTCGACGAGGACTGCGCTCGTTTTTTATTTACATGCTACAAATAAATAGCTGGCATCAACGCTACATAAATATGTTGACAACTGCAGATTCCAATGCGTAACGCTACAGCGCAACTAAGAGAAGTAAACAAACTAGGAAACTAATCCGTCCTAAAAACCATTATGGATTTTGCTGGCAGGCTGTGTAGAGGATGTATGGTTGGCAGAAATTGGCATTTTTCAGGTGCCAACTGTATCTGACCCGACTAATATAGTGTCATTTATTTCTCAAACCGTCAGACACACACTGAGTGCAGCTGGAAATCAACAGACGGCTTCACTCACTAAAGCTAAATGATTCATACACGCCCGCATAGAAATGGTCTTCCTCTCTATCAATGTACGCACACACCATGCAAAAGTCCACACACACACCCACACAGTAATGAAGTGCAATGCAGTTTCTTTCTGAGAAATACAGACATATTCATTCATTTCGGGTCGATATTTACGTGAAACTTAGGGGAGGCACGTCGCCGTATCTTATCAGCACTGTGCCGCCTGCCCGGGAGGCTCGTCTGAGGCCTTGAGACGTGTCGGGGTGACACGGGAGGCGCTGCACGCCACATGAAACCTGATTCAGGCAGCTCGCCGGCTGCAGAATTCAGAGGACATTAGCCGATTAATCTCATGGAATCTTTGTCAGCTCAGGCGGCGAGCGAGGCACCTGTGCGTCCGTACATCCGAATCAGAGGACAGACGCTGGGTAATTGACGTGTGGGCCGATTCAGGGCGATCTAACCTCTAACCTCCGACGTGGGATGAGCCAAACCCTCTTCCCAAATCTCTACAAATCCACTGGCCGCCAAAAGCGGCGGAATGCTTTGATTGACACGCAGAATTGCCGGCGCACATTTATTCATGCACCGACTAACACCAAGGGTGTTGTTCCCCTGCACAAATGAAGGAATTTTATGCAAACCATGGGGCCAATTGTTCGCTCTGCATGCCTGAGCGCAATCACATTTACATTTTAGTCATTTAGCAGCACTCTCGCAGACTTACAAAGAGCATATTCATCAGGCACAGGTGAGCCGATTGCATGCGATTACTGTTCGACGTGTAGTCGCGCACCCACCGACCAACAGAAGAGACAAAGATAAAGAATCACGCACAATGACCGAGTGTCTTTTAAGGTCAGCGTGAGCCGCAGTGAGGTTTGCCGTGTCGGAGCCCTTACGGAGGCATAAATTCAGAGGCAATGAGACTCCAGAATCATAATTACATGTTTTATGAGGGTTGGCCGAGTACCACTTTGCTCTCGGGGCGCTGTCACATTAGAAGGAGGATTTGTCAGCCCGGCGATAAGGACCCCCGACGCCGCAATACAGGTGCAATTATGATTGCTGAACAATTTGCTGTTCTGCAGATTTCACATTTTTGTATCCTTGCCAAACTTTGCAAAAATAGCCGATAGACTGGACACGCCCACGTGTCGATCGGCCTCCGCTCCTGAGCTCACGGGGAAAACAGGCGGGTTGGCAGCTTCTGTCTGCGAGCCCGCTGCTCCTCTTTGTCTGCCCGAGGTCGGCCTCAACCGTCACCATCGGCATCCAGCACTCGGCGGCCAGCCACAAACTTGGCACGGGTGGCACAAACAAGCAGGCATAGGGCGTTAAAGCGAAATTCATTGGATGTAAATACTTTCTGTAATCCATTAAAAATCTAATTTGGAATTGCGTTAAAAATCATCCCATCTAGAGTTTCTGCCGAGGCTTTGAGAGTCAGTCCGAATGTTTCTGCAGTCATATTGGCCTCCGTGTCTCTGCCTCTTTTATTCTGTTCCCGATTTTCTGCACCATTCTGAGGCCGAAAAATCTTACTGCCAGTGACAGAATGCGGGAGCTGCGCATGCCGCACAGTCTCCATGGCGCCCAGCAACGCCGCACCAGCTGTGATCTATAATTAATTTGCAACAGCAGAAATGTGAAGCAGGAAGACAAATCTCTTTAATACTGTTGAAAATATATAATTAACCAGATAAGAGGAGAGAATCGTGTAATATTGCAAGTTGGAAGG
>OMPJ01042372.1:0-17619 GCA_900312935.1 Carapus acus
CTCTTCATTTATCAGGCACAAGCTTTTCATGAGACAGTGGTTTTGCCTCAGGGCTTGGCAGTTGGGAAGTAGCGGGTTACGGTTGAAAGAAAGAAAGCCAGAGTAGAGAGACGGGCACAATTGGCGGAGACAGGGTTGCGTGCGTGTGTGTATGTGTGTGAGCAGGAAAGACAAGAGTGACAAAAGTGAGACGAAGAATGTGGAGATGGAAAATTCAAACGGATGCGAAGGGGTTCTGCTGTCAGGTAAATGCCACCTGGGTGTTTTACAGATGAGGTTGAGGCCGTTGGCATTTTGAGTGCGGCTCTTTCACCGTGTCCTTCCCTCCTCTCCTTCATTCTCTAACGCCCCCCCCCCTCCTCTGGCGCTAGTGCGGCCGTTAAGGGCTTGATAATTCACTGAACATTTGACATCAAATAAATCTGGAAGTGTGCTCCAGAATGGCAAAGACTAAATATTTATGGTGAAATTCAAATCAAGCCGTTCGGGAAACGGAAACAACATCAGACACTGTGGAGGCTCGTACATATTCATCTGTGCTTGTAGATGCAGACGGGATGCGACTGCCATGTTTGGGGCGGGAGGGAGCAAGGTTCACTCCAGGGAGACGGAGCGGTGAGGAGGCGGTCTGCACTGCTGAATTTTTTGCCTTGACTTTGTTCTTGGGGCCTCACAAATGTGTCTCGCAGGTGCCGCACTCACTTCTGTCTGTACCTGCACACGTTGCTCCTGCAGCCAATGAGACGTGCTGCAGACCAGCGCACAGACGACACGAAAGGTGATTTTTGTATCATGCAGACCCCTAAAAACCCTTTAGACTTTAACAATTACAGTTGGAAATGTGAGATACTTAAGACTTTAACAACAATGGGCTTTGATGGGAGCAGACACATTGCTCAGGCATTTGTCATTTGTATTCTTTGGCTGTGTGTCTTTGCATATTACTGCATGTTAAGAGTCAAATGACTATTTGGTATATTCTGTCACTTGTCCACAGACACGTGTTTAGCAGTATATAAATGATTTGAACTCCTCTTACAAATTCTCTTGAATAGAATAAAATCTGAGATCCACCGAAGCTGGAAAGAACTTCTTTGAATGAAACAATGCCTTCATGAAAAGTCTGCACTGAACAGTGCCCCTTTTAGCTAGAAGATTAAATATTATTCAGTTTATAGACACAGATAGTTCGGGAACAAATATACCAAATATGTTCCATTCGATGTTTTAATGTACGCTGCAATATCTAAAATGCAAATACAAATCCAGAGTTTATGGTGCTGCATTATTCATTTCAGAGCAGTTATTTTGTTTTTTGTTTTTCTCTTTGTTTGTTTGTATTTTCTTTTGCGCACATCCAAGAACCTGATTTTCACTTAACCACATTTTCATAGGGTTACGTTTGAACTCGTCCGCAGCGATTTTCCTCTGCGAAGGTCACGATGAGCATGAAAAAGGGATTTGTGGAGTCTTTAACTTTTTTCGCTACGTCTCCAGAACACCTGCTCATAAAGCAGTAAAAACAAAAAAAGGAGTTGTATTTCTTTAGACACGAGACAGCTGACGAAAATCACAACAAGCCTTGGCTAATGTGAATTATTATCCCATGAGATTTGAAGATCTGTGATCTGCTGTCTGTGAGTCAGGGTGCTCTGAGAAAAAATTGGCCGGCTTGGTCTTAATTCCACAATATCCTCTCGGCTGTTGCTTTTTGTCTGTGAGAATATGGGTCAGAGGGAGACTGTTGATGAGCGGGTAAGAGGTAAATACGCACTGTTGCCATGCCTGTCACAGCCCCTGACTGAAAAGCTTTGTTAACATGCACACAACAGTGCGGCTCAGGTCAGCGGTCTGTCGGAGAGAATAGACCCAGGCTAATGTTTACATGATCTGTGATCATTAATCATCTGTTTACTGGCCGGCTAGTTTCAGGCTATATATGGTTTATTGTCCAATACAGACATGTAGACGTACGCATTCATACATACTTAAGATCATGCATGAGAGTGCATGAGTGTGAGAGCAAGTCATTATGAATAAGTAAGACTTTCTGAATAAGGTAGATGAAAAAGAAATTGTTAACACACTCAATAGTCGGTCCAGCTTAGAGTGCGCTGTGGGGTGCAGCCATTGTCAAGAGCCACTTTGATTACGTGGCTGTTGAGGCGAAACCCTCACCCTGACGGCAAAGCTAACTGGTCGCACACTGCATACGGTGCTGCTATTACCACATGAAGTGGTGAGTTTGAGGTCTTTGAGAAGATTAGAGGTCTGTGTGTGTGGAGGTCATTTCTGAGTCCATTTACAGTCCAAACTACCCTGTGCCAACTCCCCTAGATGGACTTAGCCCAGCCTGATTAATCCTCTGCACCGCTATCAGGTCAATTCCACACATAAAACATGCCGCAACTGCCGAATGGGCCAGCCATGTTTATCTGACGCGGGACCTGTGTCCACATTCGTAAAGCATCATGTAAAATCACAGCGAAGGTATTGTGAACGTTGGAAACAGAGAGAATGTGGCACAGCATCGGTATTAAACTGTTACTGATGCAAATACTGTATGTCATCTACAGCACATACTGTATATGAGAGTGCTGATGTCTGTGCAAATGGTTCAATGACCAATATTATGGAAAAAACCTAATCGCCCTAGTTGCGTGAGGTGCGGCAAATTGCCTCCTCAACCATGCGGGTGTGGTGACAACAAATAATAAAATGTTGAGGTAAATTGAAAATGACTGGAGTGGGTGAATGTGGCAGCTGTGTATTATCCCTTGATATTAAATACATTGGATTGTTATCACCTCATTCAAAGCTGCCGAAAGTTGTGTGTACATTTGTGAGGATCTGGAATCTCCCCATACTGCCATGTGGCACAGCAGCATCTCGGCTGTAGTGTGTGTACGCTCCTTGTACCATTATTTGCACTCAGAGGATTTGGAAATGAGGGTAGGATTTTCTCGGGAAATCTATACGTTATCGATAAAACCAGTCAATCAGAGATGTCAATATAGAGATTTCTCTGACAGGCAGAAAAAAAACAAGTTAACCCCCTTCCTTTTTACTCACAAATGCTGCTGCGATGGCGTTACAGGGTACGAGTTTCCGTGGTCTTACATATTAAATTAACAGGTCTTTTTCTCAAAGACCAGGGGATTCAAGAATGGGTGAATCGTGAATCATTCCACCTACTAGTGACCACAAAGGAGAAGAGGCTGACTTGAGATGAAGGGTCTCTCTGCGGTTAGGGCATCAGCAATTATTTGCAAGGGTGGGCGTGATGGAGTGTGAGCCTCAATGAGGCGTTTCTGAAGTGGGCGCCATATATCACTCCTCTTGGTAGGAGAGCACCAACAGTGGGTTATGGACAAATGATGGACATGTCCCATGCTGGGCAAGCTCACGTCCAGAGAAGCAGCTGAAAATGCGGCCGGTATGATGTCAGAAAGCACACACCAATTATTAATTAGGGGGCCAATATGGCTGTCACTAGAGTCATGGGGTGTGACGACAGGGTCCTGAATCGGCCCAGTGTCGGCCATTACTGTATAAGGGACAATTTACAGTACAGTAGTGCCTTGACATTTTTGATTATATTATGAGATTTTTGAGATAAGAGCCATCTCTCGGTCCATATTTTTGTTTGGGATATAAGCGAAAATCTGAGTTTTGATTTGTGCTTTGGGACATATATAAGCCGCACCTGAGTATAAGCCACAGGTTTTCATGTTGTAACATTGGCTATTTACACAAAAAGACAGTACAAGGAAGATTTTTTTGGGCATAGTATTAATCTAAGACGTGATTTGTTTTTCAAACAGTGCCAGAAAATCTGTAGTGTGACATCAACACACCAACACTATAGTAACATGTCTGGTTGCAAAATACGACACAGCACTGACAAAAAAAAAAAAAAAGCCATCTGCTTTTACGTCCTCTGAAAAACTTTGTCGTCTTTTTGCATTGACTTTACTTGCTGCACCATATACATTTCTTTATTTGTTGTCCATGATGAGTGTGTGTGCATGATTTGCAAAATGACAGTCTAAAAAGTCCTTGAATCTGAAATCAAAATTAACAGCTTAAACACTTCCATCATGTCTGTTTGACTTTTGGGCTTCCCACTACACTGCCCCCTTGTGGCCGTTAACCACTGCAAATCTGTAAATAGACCGCACCGGTCAATAAGCGGCATGCATGAGAAAGAAGTCATGGAATTTACAGTGATTTTTCATCTCACTTTTCATTATGCAGAGAGGTTTGGGGACATTTCACGAAGCCAGAGTGGATTAGAATTATCCTAGTTATGTTGAACAGAAAGAAAAAAATCTTTTGAGATGCAAGCAGATTCACTTACAAGCTCGGTCACAGATTTAATTGAACTCCCATCTGAAGGTACTTCTGTACCTGAGAGTCCTCCAAAATATGCAAACATGATATAAGGGGTCACTAACAATGTTCCGTCTAAACTGCGCGCTTGCGCAATCGCGCACTGCTCCTACTATCTCAGCGCACGGCTTAGCGCGTCGCTAACAGTGCGGCGGAGGTAAGAGAGGTGAGGTGGAGTAAATGCTGCGCAGAGAGTTTGTAAGTCTGCTCGGACACGTGAAATATTAGCGGGAACATTGGTCACTAAATTACCGTAGTGCAGATCATGGAATACCGTGAAATGAATTAAAAACCAGTTAAGACATGTTATAGAGAATTTTTTTTTGAAAAGCACTTGAAAGAAAATTGTCATCTGAGTTGAAACTGAACATACAACAACAAATGGATTTATAACTGATAATGATGATGATGATGAGCAATTGCGTAATAGGAAACGAGATGTTATATATAAGCAGATGTATCATAATAGTATAACATCGAAGAGTGCCGCATTTATTTTCCAAATGCTGTAACATTATCTTTAATCATAAATTGTGAACAATCATGTGAATGAAAAGCAAAAATCAACATTCTGCAGCAGCCTGTGGGTGAAATGTGTCTGTTTCTCTCTTGGGGGCCGAAACAGAGTGATAATATACACCACTGAAGAAGAGGTGAAATCTCACGGGCTTTAATAATTTCAAACGGTGTGAGATGAAGGTGGCTAAGATGGGGAGAGGTGTGATGGAAAGATGAATGAAAACATTGATCCAAAATGATCGATCTCAACCAGCACCGACACCTCCCAGCTGTAACCATCCCAGTTGCCGCCCAAATGTCAATGACTAATTACTCACGGCTCCTTTTGTGCGCCTCTTAACGTCTCAGCTAATTGCCTTTTTGGGGCAGAGTGAAATGGCACAGCCCAAAGGCCGCCCGGCCACGGGTACACGGGAGGGATCGCGAGTGGGATTCAACAGGCAAATACAAATGTGAATCGAGACTGGATTGTGCGGCTCAACCCCTCTCAACCTCAGCCCACCCATCTGCGCATGACCCCTGGAACTGCAGTGACCTCTGACCCCATTAATGTAGCCGGCTAGAGTGAAAACATTGTATGCTCAAGTGCCGCATTTTTGTGACAAAAGACTCGATGACAGCGGCGTGCATTTGGGAACGTGGCTGGTGCGGTTAGAACACAAAGTTTCAAGGACGGATGCATCGTGTCTCAAGCCTCTGATGTGAACAAACAGAAAGCCGACAAAGTGTTTTGGGAGACGGATTTCAGGTATTTTCACCTGCCAACAAATTTGGTCGCGAAGTGTTGGTGCAACAGAAGAAGGATATTCGTATGTATTTTCTTATATGAATGTATTTGTCTTATGCAGTACTTCCTGGAGTGAATGGATGTCAGTGATACTTTATCACACACAGGTACAAAGAGAGGCTGAAACGCGATTTCCTCCCACAAGTCATTACAATCACAAACAATGACGTCAACAGGGCTCCGAACATTCACACACCATTCACACGCACCCTCATACGCACACACACACATGTACCAAGAGGCACATAGAGAATACACACACCCACGCTCTTAATCACTCACATACAGCCGTTACCCCAGTACCAAAAGGTGTAAATAGTCGTGTCTGCCTGTATTTACTGTTCCACTCTATTTCCCCGCCTCCCTTTATTGAAAACACTACTACTGTTCTACCATTATTTCAACCTTTTATTCAGTAATCTGCACTTCACTGAGCTTTGCTGGTATCATCTCACTGCACATCCTGTGTGAGTACGTGCTATAAGAGCATGTGACCAAACCTCAGCTATCCATGGTTCCACATTTGCAAACTCAAGTACCCGCAACAAGTCTGAAATTTTTAAAAACATGCTTATTTCAACTATTCACGATACCCGACAGCTGAAGCTGCGTACTGTGGCTTCTCATTGGGTTACTGTACAGTAACCTGTGCCAGCAGCCAATTAAAATTCACGCATCATCATTCCTTCTCAAACAATCTTGCAAGATCTGAATCAGGTGTTCAGTTTGTTTACTGTATAAGTGTCAGTTTTTAATGTAGTGTCTATTGATTTGCCTGGTTCCCCTTGCATGTAATTCACGATGCCACCACAGCATCCTGCCTCTGTTGTTGGAAATGCTGGAAAAGGCAGTTGGAAATGCTACTTAGCATGCCAGAAAAGTTATGACTCTAAAAGAAAAGGTGATCCACAGTTGTGAGAAAGCGATAAGCGAAAGTGTGGGAGAGGGGAAAACTTTCATTTGCACCCTCCATTGAGAAAAAGCTTCCCAACCATTGTGTTGGGGAATGATTTTAAGGGTGTATTACTTATCTGCAATTTTCCACATCTGCGGGAGGTTGTGGAATGGATCCCTTATGAATAGGGGGAGTTTACTGTACCGGTACACACGCACACAGATAGATAGATAGATAGATAGATAGACAGACAGACAGACAGACAGACAGACAGACAGACAGACGTTAATGCCCGGGCATAGAAAGAAAGCAGTTATGAAATGATGAATAGGTTTTACCTTCTTGTTTACCTCAATCCCAGAGGGAAATTATCACTCAGCTGCATTGGGTTCTCACTGACCTGTGCGCTGAAGGGGCAGCTCAGGGAATTTGGTGGTCTGCTTAGGGACACCTTGACGTTAGAGGCAACCTGGGATTGATTCTACGCCAACTTATATCAAGTGGAAATGTAGGGTGGAAATGTATCTTTGTCGGCCATTACTTGTGTAACCTTGCATGTTTTGTCATAGCTCGATCGACATCTTGACACATGTTAACAACTTAAACAACAATAATCATTGTATGATGATGGAGCCTCACGTTTTTTTTTCAGTGCAGCTACAGTTTCCGCAACTCACAAATCAAAGCATTTGCAAACTTGGAATGTACTCTGGGTGGACAACACGCTCTTCTGCAGCCGATACATCTATCAGCAACAAATTAGCAAATTGAAATTGATGATGACATCCTCCTACTGAGTTCCTTTCTACTTCCAGAGCTGAGACCACACTGCCAAGTTTTTAAATTGGTAATTGTGCGACATTGACTCAACACATATACAGTATTTTCAATTCAAGACACTTGTTACCCAAAATAACTCCTCCCAATTGGATACTTCGAAACAGTTTGGAGGACAGGATGACGGCAAACACACTTTTCCCCTTTAGCTCAACTGAGTGGCTTTCAAATCTTGAGCATGCTGGGGTACATTATTAGACATTATCCATTATTATCTATATAGGTATGACACCTGCAACTGCAACCCAAAAAAGTGCCCATCATTAGTCGGTAACAGTGTTTTTTATTTAATTAATAATGTGCAATTGGACGGATCAGTCTCCAAGGCCTTAAATGGCAACAGATAATGATATGCCAGATTTGACAGTGATGAAGAGGCTGTGTAAGTTCATGGCTGGTGAGCCACTGACTTCACCACAATCACATTTACACGCATATGAACCCTGCAGAGCTGCGTTTTCACCATTTCTTTGGTTGCAGTTCAAGGGTTATGTCTAAAAATACCTTAATAGTCCAAATTTCTATAAATATAATGCATATCACTAGGGATGTCCGATATTCGCTTTTTTGCCGATATCCGATAAGCCCATATTGTCAAACTCTCAATTTACCGATACCGATAACAGCCGATACCGATATGTGCGCCAGTAAACGCTTCAGGAGCGCATAGGCACTATTTTGGTGTAACGCAAGCATTACTTCATTTCTATCGGTTTTTATTTTATCGGTTTTAAAGCAAAAAAAACGATACCGATATTACATTTTTATGCTAATATCGGGCCGATAATATCGGTAGGCCGATTTTATCGGACATCTCTACATATAACCATTCCATACATCTTTCTTTATACATTTTTTTTCTCTTTCCACGATGACAGGTGAGGCTCAGCCTCTCCTGCCTCCCCTGACTCCATGTCACTGTCGCCGATAATGAGAGCATCACAGTCGGAGGCGTTGCGATGTGGGGGAATGGCGAGAAGCTGTTTTGCTGTTGGTTTCAGATATTTTTCTCAATAAATGGTGGTGTTGTGAATTGTGTGTTTCAAAAATACATGTCTGACAATACCACAGTTCGGACCCTCATATTAGCTGGCGAGGGGCTGCGAGAACTCAAATCCAACTGATGAGCCCACAGGTAACTGTGCTTGATCCCTCGTTTTTTTCCCCCCACATATGTTTGGGTAAACGTACTCAGCTCCCTGTACCATTTGTGACGCCTTTTCAGGTTTGTTTTGGGTCATCACTGTCCGTGTGTTCTATTCCCTGACCGTCATTTGATTTCATCATACCTCAGACGGACTCAAGAGGAAGTGAAGTAACCCCAAAAACATCCCTTTGCCTTCTCTTGCTTATTTTCTTTGATTTGGATGTTTTGTTGTTGTGAACACAGGTTTTTCATTTTATTCATCCAAACCACTTTCCTCAGAAAGGCCGGGGTGTTTGCAGCACGTGGCAAAAGTTGATGTTTTTCCTTTTTCAGTGAAGTGTGTGGTCTTTTATGGTGGAATTTTTTTTTTTTTTTTGCGAAGTCCAGCTTGAGAATATTTTCTCTATTTTCTCTGTTAAAAAAGTGTTTCATCTGGAAATGACATAAGAATCCACATATTGTGATTGTATTTTACCATCACGAAGATTAAGGAATTTGCAGCCCTAAAAATGTACGCAATTACTTTTTTATTTTTCTACAAAAGCGCCATCATCCTGTCCTGGTTAAATCCAAAGCAGCTTGTGAAAGGGTTTTTCAAGGCGACTCCCCCACGCCAGACACATTTCCAGACAGGATAACACAATGGCCGCAAGCAACACAGGACTTCTTATGACATAAGATGGTAGCAGAGGTCTGTGATGTCAAATATCTAACATATGAAAATAGATTAAGCTTCGAGAGAAAGCTTTTTTCTGTTCTCGTTTCACAATATCAACAAAATTCGATGTCGCTCGGTCCTTCAATTTCCACATTTTAACAAACCAAAGGAGGTGAAAATACTTTCTAGCAGATCTGAGGTGGAGTTCATAAGGTGCAGGGTTGCTTTGGCTTTCCAAATGTGTGGATTAAACTTCCTCCACCTTACTCCAGGGTACGCAAACAAGTTGAAGTACAGAGGTCAATTGGAAGTTTTCCCTCCGCAAAGAGCTTTGAACCAGGAACCAGGGCAGTAGTTTCCCGCTGCGAACACCAAGGTCGTGTGGAGTTACTGTCCTTGGAGAACGTGTGTATTTGTATGCAGACAAATGTGTGAGCACAGTCATGGGAGGAGTGATGCTGCAGTATGAGTCAGTTGCCTCACAAACAAACTCAATTTCTGTCCCTTAAAACTTTTTGCTCCATTACTGAGTCATATGCTGTTGCGGTTGATTTCTTAGTTTTGATTTCGTTTTACTCATATATTGTCGACCAACACTGAATTGACAACATTGTGTTCTTGTGCCATGAATAGTACTTCTGCCACATTTTGGAAGATAAAGGTTCATAGAATCTCTTCACAGATTTGTAGGGAGGTTTTTGAATATTGACCCGTTAGGTTGCGTTACCAACAGGCGTCCTGTTTCACACTGGTTTGCTCTGAAAGCACAGCGGGGACACATTTGTGACATGAAATAACCACATATGCCAGGACACATCAGTCGCTAGTCTCTCTGCCTCTCTTTGTTCTAAATCCATTAAAATATTCCGGGTTGAAACTGTGAATTTCCATAAAAAGGTGTCCGTGCGCGCAAATTCTGATGCTTTTTGTTTTGCGAAAAAGGAAATTGTGAAAGTGTGTAATGAAGCACTCAAACACACAAAAAGGCAGGTGACGACTCACAAATTGTCATGAAAAGCAATTGTGGGTGCAAATGATGACTCATGACACCAGACCTATGTTGAGCGGTCTGAGTTAAGGGATCTGCCCTGAAAACAAACAAACCAAAAAAAAGAAAGGGAGGCCTATCAATTCTTCATGGTCTGTCGGAGCAAAGTGTTTGGTCCTTGTTTGCCAAGTTTTGAGGCCATCGGAAAATGAGCTTGCAAGCAAGAACGATCACACAGGCAACTCCTCCTTTTTGCAGTGAGTGACACAGCCTGATGTACTGAAGCCGGAGAGGAGCAGCATTTCGGACTATAGTTTGACTCACAAGTTGTCCAGTTGCAAAGGAGACACAAATATGTATCCACGTACCCTGTGACCACCAGCGAACGTGGTTGTCTCAAATGTTTATAAGGAAACAGAGACATTTCCAGACAGGTAGTAACAAAGATCTGCATTTCACTAGCACTGGCTAATACCAATCACCAGGCTAACAGGTGATGAAACAAAGGATGAAACTGATCATTTGAGGAGTCGCACTCCAAAGGAGTAATTTCCATCTGGTATATTCATAAATGTGCTACAGGGACGAGGAGTATAATTTCTGCTCCTTTTTTGTCCTCGGCATTTTATGTTGTTCCCATTGCCATTTCCATCTCAATTATTTGATCGTGTGCTGCTACCCAAAAGTGAGACCTTGTCCCACGGAGCTAAATCAGCTGTATTCACTTTGCAAAGTGCTCTCTCACTTTCAGAGCATAATTCAGAAGCACTGTTCCCCTTCAAGCTGCTTGAGTTTGTTTGTGACTAAGTCACTTCATTTGCACAAAAGCTGCCATCCTCAATAGGGTCTTGAAGTGTTTTTGTGCTGGCTGGTATTAGAGTTGGTTTGCTGCGATGAGAATATCCTGAAATAGCAGCACTAATAGATCAGAGCACTCTTCAGTGGGATCCACTCCAGCAGCAGGTAACACACTCCTGTTATGAAAAATTAGAGTGGAGGCAAAAATGCTGTGCATTTAGCATTATTCCTCCCCACATCCAAATGCCAATTATCTAGGTTTTTTTTTTTTGCAGTGCAGCTGTTGTCATGCAACATAAACAAATGAGCAAAACAGATTAATTAAGTGCCGCCTTAACTCTCGGATCAGAGGTGTGTGTGTGTGTGTGTGTGTGCGCGTGTGCGTGCCGTTTCCCTGTGGCATGAAAAATATGGAGAGAATCGCAGTCATCAGCACTATGGGCTTTTGCTCCGAGGGCACCAAACACACAGACAGTTCTATTTCTAGCCACATCTAGCTCTCTCTCTCTCCAGAGATATAAACTAAAAAAAAATTATCCTAGGGCTACAGAATGTCAGCAGAAAAAAAATGCACATCCCTCCCAAGCAGAATGCAAAACAAACTGAGTGTGTAAAATAGCCATTCAGACATGTTGTGTTTGTTTACATTGGAACAATGACCCTCACCTGCCCACCGCTGCTGCCCAGGAGGTTTTCCCCGCTGCTGAGTGGTTAATCGGACTGTTGAATGTGTTTGTGCTCTCGTGCGTGTAGTTGTGTGTGCGTGTCATGTGCCATTGGGTCCAATACCACGGGATTTAACACACACACACACAGGCTATTAGGATCTGTGTGGCGATGACAAATTCTAGAACGACACTGAACCAAGGAGAGGTCAAAAGCAATCTTACTAACTCCTCTATAGGAAATTTGCGTACAACCACACACACTGCGCAGCTCTATTGACCTGATTGTGCAAATTCTCTCAAATTAAAATCTATAAAGCCAATTTTGCCCGCAGGAAATTGGACGACACACGCTCAGATGATGGTTGTGGGAAAATAAACTGTCTCACTGATGGATGGAGGAGGAAACAATACCTATTTATGGAGAATTTTGGCAGCAAAAGCTAATTAACAGTGTGGAGGGGCGATGTTCAAAATAGGAACACGACTACAAAACTGGAAGGATAAAACTTTGAAGAGTGCAGCTCTTCTCAAATTGAAACAAGAATGACTTTTATCTCTCTGACTATGTAGCGCTAGCAGTGGTACTCGTAGCAATAGCAAAAGAAGAAGTCTTCATCGTGGGGCCTGTTAACGTTATTATTTGCATGAATATACTGCAGATATGCCCCTTGGCCAATCAGCTGCTTCCTCCTCCCTCTGGCTCAGATGGGGAAGGTGTGGTTCACTTCTTCAGGAAAGTTGAATCTGTATTAGAAAAGCAGGCACACCATTCCCAATTGAATCATTTGTTTTGATGTATATTTAGGAGGGGTGACGTAAAAGTTGTTGGAGAAGTAGCACATTGAAATTTTACAAGCTTTTTCAAATGTTCATGAGTTTTTTTTCAGGAACAGTAACTTCGACGATAGCTGCCATTGCTGCTACCACAATCAGTGGTGAAACTTTTTTTCTCTCTTCATCACTGTTTGTAAATAGTCGACTCACTTGGCGCAGGAGGGTCAGATTCCAGGTGAAATCGCTCCAGGGCTTTGTCCTGAAAAGTAGATTGTTGTGCTTGTGTGGAGTAAAGAAAGAAATCACCCACAGGCTGCTTTAATCTTTTTGTTAAATCAATATTTCAGTCTGGTGTCGAAACAACTCATGAGATGACTTTCAGAACTGCGACAGTCTTCTGGACCTCGTTTGGTGCTGATGAAGATTAAAGGCGTCGATACAATTTGCCATTTACCCAAAAAATTAATTCAGCAATAAAACGCAATGGACGCTCGATGCCTCTCATTGCTGATGGGTGGCACATTAGCGTTAAATGAAATTTCCCCGGGGGTTAATTGATCAACAACAGCAGTCGGATGTGGGAGGCGCAGAGGCGGGAACAAGGGCACGGCCAAGAGAAAAGATAAGGAGACATGATGGACTGAAACTCAGCGGGGCTCAACGTTAGTATGCAGACCATGCAAAGGCCGATGGGTAATTTTTCACATTCAAAGCCCTAAAGTCAGCATATATCAGCAAACCGAGACAACGTTGTTTACCACATTTTTTTTCTTCCTTTATAGGACACAGCTTCTCTAGGCAAAAAAAAGAGAAGAAAAAAACTTTCACATCTTTATGGATGACACTGTAAAAAAAAACTAAACAAAACAAAAACACCAACGCCTGCTTTCGATACCTTTCAAGAATAGCTGATCAGCAGTCATTGGTTGGTTTAAAATAAAATCCTTTGGGGGTGTATTGCGCAGATGGCAAAACATAACATCCAGGGCTGTTGTCTTTCACACATAAAATTCACTGATGCTGCATTTAGAAACAAAATGACCCCTGGATGTGGGCTATTTGGCTACGGAGCTTAGGTTCCCGGAAAAATAATACAGAAAAGAAAAGCAGTTGCTGGAGTTGACGTAGTTTCATTGTACATGCTGCCTACAGCTTCGCCCGCCTTTGTTTGTTTTATACAAACTTGTAAAAATCCATGATATTACACAAAATATTACAACCATCTGATATCCACAGCATGTCCACAGAACAGATTTGTACAAAATGGTCCAGGACGAAGCGTTAAACGATGAACAGCACTGGCCTGTGCTTCGTTCAAACATTCATACTTGATTGTTCAGTGTTTCAACCCTTTGAGCCGTTTAATTCTAAATTTGTGTGGTGAGACCTAACAGGGGGAAGATATAATGTGCTCCTCTTTCTCACACACTGCATATGATGTATTGTTAAGTATTCTTACAATTTTATCAACAAATAGCTCTTTTAAGGCGCTACTTCTCTCCGTCAAAATGTTTTCGCCTGGCACTCACTCACACGTGGAAGTGGACCCCTTTTGGCAAATTTATTTAGCTATTACGGAGAGAGGAGTGGAGTGCGTTTGCTGTATCCACTGAGGCGAGAACAGTTTAAGCATTTATGAAGTCCTTTCGGAGTTGGACAACTCACAGCAAGCGTTTGCCACAGTTTCACCAAAGGTCACCCCGAGCAAACTAATCACCTGGAAGAAGCGAAAACACCTGTGTGGGAGTGCAGACAGAGCTCGGCCTTTATTATGACAAATGTAGAGGAGTGCACAGCCTTGGCAGAGGTTTGCATTCACACAGTTTCCCGGTTTGTCAAATGAGAATTCATTCGGTCTCTTTGCCTACTTTTTTTTTCTTTTCAGGGTCAGAGGAGGCAGCCACTGAAGCCAGCATTCAGCGGGCAGAGGCATCGCCGGGGCGACACAAAGGGGACGCACAGGTGGGCACGCTCAAATCGCCCGAAACACAATGTGGCACAAAGAAACGCAACAAAATGCAGGACGTTTCAGGTCTGATGCAACACCTTGATGCCTTTAAGGTAATTAGCAATACAAGAGTATATTGCAGTGAATTATTCATCGCAGACTGTTCCAATTTATGGACATCACAGACACACTAATTGCTACAAGGATGCCTTCTTTGAAGTAGGAATGCAAAAAAAGAATAGCAACTTTTTGTTGACTTGTGTTGACAAAAATTACTATTTTTAATTTCAACATACTTCTACAGAAAAACAAGAAAAAAACTTAAGAGTCCTAAATCCTAGAAATCTGTTGATTGCAAATATAATCTTCATCTTAATCTTCAAAACATCAACTCGTGTGAGGATTATGGATTACGAGGTTTGAAACAATTTGATACAGAAAAATCTATATCACATTCACCGCTGTGAGCTTCCCTCTCAGCAGCCCTCCATCGGCCGTCCGATATCGGAGGAGTGGATTTGCCGTTTCACACTACACACTGACACGTGGGACGTGGCGCCAGGGCCGATACCGCGGCTGAGCGAGGAGTCAGCCCGATGCTGGAATTCAGCATTTCGACGGGCCGAGTAGAACCCGAGCCCTCCAATCTGGTGGAGTTCCACACGGGAAGGAGTGACAACGGATCGATGGCAGTGATTAATTAACTTCTAATGAGTTCATCTGAGCGTCGAGAGACCTGGAAAGTTGGACACATCCCGTCCCGGCTCTCTCTCTGACCTCCCTCGTCCCCTGCTCTGACCTGCTCCTTTCTAACAGCCATCGATCCACAGCAAAGGCAAATGAATATCATCATTTCTTACACCACTTACCCCTTGCTTTTCTATTACAGTAGAATATTAAAGGTTAGAATTAGAAGCTGTGCAATAAGCTTCCTCCGCAAATTATTGGTTTCCACTCAAAGTTCAATAGCCTCACTAACGACACCTTATTATTATGATTTTCTTCCTCTTATCATTCCGCCTCAATAACACAAAGGTTGTGTTCATATTGATGTTTATCGACGTAACTGCATTTTGAGCTGCTTCTGAAAGTTCCAACGTGGTGTGTTGACGGCAACAGAGCCAACACTGTGGTGGAAGGGGGGAGAGGTTCCCACGTGTGATTACCCAGCAGTCATTATGATCCTTCAGAGAGCGAGAGTGAAAGCTAAGAGTGCACGAGCAATAGAGATGAATGGGCGTGTGAATAGGGAAGTGGATTGGGGAGCCGAGGCTCCCCTTGTAGCCTGCTCTGCCATTTTCTCTCTCTATTTTTCTGCTCTGAGGGCTGGGCGCAGAGTCATTTGTCTCCTGGTGAAATTAGTAATCTCGCCGCCATCCATCATTGGCTGACCTGCTATTGATCGTCGGCGCACCCTCTCTTTTCAACTAAATTATATTACAAAAAAGAATAACAAATGTCGGCAGACCCGGAGTGGTGCACACTTTTGTCCGCATCAGCAAGTATGATGGACAAAAACCTAATTCCAAGATATTGTTGATCTATCAGTGTGTCTGTCTGTCCCTCTATCTATCTATCTATCTATCCATCTATCTATCTATCTATCTATCTACCTATCTATCTATCTATACACACACACACAAAATTATGTAAAATAAATCTATCCATCCATCCATCCATCCATCCATCCATCCATCTATCTATCCTTAATTGTATGTATGAATGTGTTTATGTGTGTGTGCATCTGTCTGTCTGTCTGTTTGTCAGACAGATGGTCCATCTATCTATCTATTTATCTATCTATCTATCTATCTATCTATCTATCTATCTATCTATCTATCTATCTATCTATCTATCTATCTATCTATCTATCTATCTATCTATCTATCTATCTATCTACCCACCTATCTATCTATCTTACCTGCCGAGGGAGTTCAGTCATGTGATTGCCGTCTTTGTTTACATTCCGCCAACAGGATTCTTGCAGTAACAGCAAGGCTCCAGACACAGCGTTCCGAGTCTTTCTTCATCATTCTTCCTCATCTCATGGGACTTAAACTGTGTCGCTACGAACTCAACTCTGGCTGAATTCCACCAGGCTGTGGACTGTCTCACAAGGAAAAACAGGAAAATAAACCTGCTGTATACACCGTGGAGAGGTGCAGACACTGTCACGCCCCTCCCCCCATTGGGGAAGTCAGATCAGCCTCAGCACATGCCTCTGGTACATCGGCAGGCTTGCTGTGTAAGGAGATGGTCCCCTGAAATGGAAGACGCCTTGAGAGAGTACTTCAACACCACAGAGCGGGATGTACTGCTGAGCCAACAAAGTGAGGACATAGAGGGACTGAGTCACTGTCTGATGGATTACCTCAACTTCTGTGCAGATGTGGTCTAGCCTGCTAAGACTGTATGGTGCTACGCTAACAATAAGCTGTGGGTAACACAGGAAGTCAAAGCTGTCCTCAGCAGGAAAAATGTCGCGTTCCCGAGTGGGGACTGGGACGCGATGAATGCTGTACGACGGGAGGCAAAGAGGAGCATCAGGGAAGCAAAGGACACCCGGACTGGACTGGATCTTCATCTATCTCACCGAAATTCCACTGTCCATCAGGCTGAAGGACACCTGGCCTGACATTGTGAACTGCAGCATCGGAGCACCCCAGGGCCCAGTACTGGCCCCTCTCCTTTTCACCCTATACACATCAGACTTCTGCTACACCATGGCCACATCCAGATGTTTTTGGGATGACACAGCCATTGTTGGGTGCATCAGGGACAACAAAGAGGGGGAGTGAAGAAGCCTGGTGAGGGACTACGCTGTCTGCTGCCATGGGATCCACCTGCAATTTAATACCCTGAAAACCAAGGAGCTCGTGATTGACTCTGGGAAGTCTAGGCAAGGATTGTGACCGATATTTGTCACAGTCCAAGACAAATACTGCATCTTGGACTGTGGCTGGACAACAAGCTGGACTGGACATGCAACTCGGACTAGGTGCACAGGAAGGGACAGTCTAGGTTGTTCTGCCTGAGGAAACTACGGTCCTCCAACGTCTGAAGGAAACTCCTGTCTATGTTTTACCAGTCCATGTTGGCCAGCGTTGTGTTCTACATGATGGTTTGCTGGGGGTGGGGGGTTTGGCATTACAAAGAGGGACTTATCCATGAAGTGATGGACATAATGGTAGAGCAATGCATTACAGGA